>JAQQRF010000106.1:0-175622 GCA_030523145.1 Trissolcus brochymenae
TATTAGTCTTATGATAAATGAAATTGTATATGTTATTTACTTAGTAATAAGGTTTTACCTTTTACGATTTCTTATGTTTAACGTATTTGCTACGCAACAACTACCCTCGCGGACGAAAATATAGTCACTAAAAGTATATTATAAATATTATATTTATTGCTGGAATTTATTATTTATTTATTTATATTTTATAATATATATTCGTCCGTGAGGATTGGAACACCAGTGGTCAACATTGGGCCAATGTTGGCATATCTTTGGTCAGCCATCATTGGAATATCATGTGTATCCAAAAGTACAACATAACTGTTGTTTAACATTGCATTATCAGATATTTGTTTGTTTATTCAAGAAATTAAATTTAATTGAAAATTGAGTAATCGAGAAGTTAATGAAAATTGCTTATAATCATGATTTATAAAAAGTACATACAAATATTAATTCAAGTACGAAAATTTAATTTTTAAACAATTTAAACGTTGGTATTTGAGTTTAGCAAGAAATGTTGAGCCAACATTGGCATGCGACGGTTTTCATACCGATTTATCATTTATGAACCAAAGATTGGCAACGTTGTTCGAACGTTTACAAAATTGGGTCAGACATAAATTCTGCATGGGTTTATTACACTCGCATGGTGAACAATTTAAAGTCACGGATGAATACAAAAAAATGCATTTCATTCGGTTGAGGATCAAAGTATGTGTTCATAAATTTCACACCTGTCTTAACTATATATATAGTTATACATTTTTTCGTGAAAATTTTTCGTGAAATATAGAATAAATTATAAATTTTTGAAATAAAATTCAGACTCGATTTTCGTTTGTATTGATATTAATGTGACAACGTTAGTGAGAAAATATATGATTTTAATTTATTATATAAACGATACGATGAAATGATGTTCATTTAAAACTTGATTTTTGACTATTTCCTTTTCAATAAATCACACTTATCTAATTATGCACACACTTCAAAACTGAAGTTTAATAAAAGATTGTACGTCGAGCCGTTTTATCGGCAAATAATTCGACTCGGAATTTATACCAAACAATACCAAGAATCAATAAAATCCACTCTTTTACACTGGGATCTCCTAGTATACCACTTTTTTTACAATGACGCAAAAAATAGCAAAAGAAAGATATAAATTTGTCCGCGCACAATTTCGTAACTTTTAAATTTCAATCCAACCCAAAATTATGTCCTTTTCAGTGAGGCTTTTAGCGTTTCTCTTTTCGACTCGCGGATACGTAACTCGAGAGATATACGACGCCGCAGCGTTGCACCGGGTTATTTGTATAAACGTGCTATTCGTTGTCGGACTTTGCGAGTCATCGAACCGCTAATACCCGGCCGAGACAAAACCCAAATGGAGCTGCTGTGTGCCCATTTTATTGCGATTTATATTGCGCTCTCGCGTTCCAAACATACGAATAACGGTCCCTTTTTTATTAACGCCTTATCTTATCCGCGACTCGTAAACTTCTCAGTTTATGGATAATAGCCAGCCCGAAATTATGAACGCGTATGATCGATGCGCTTTTATTGGACAAACATTTACTGCCGATTCCCAGTTTACGTTCTGCTTTCAATAATAAAGACCTCCGTTGAGTTTATCATCACGCCCGGCCGGAACGATCTCGCAGCCTCCTGGCCGCAAATATTCTTTATTCCCAAACAAGTCCTTCGAGGGTTTACTTGATTCAGCATCATGATCGATGTTAGACACCAGACATTTCCTTTATAGATTTTTATTGTTTATTTATTCGTGCCAGTTGGCCACGACATTACCACTTGACTATTTTCACGCGTCTTTTGACAGATCGGAAAAGATCAATTTTAAACATGGAAATAATTATAGGTTGGCAGTTAGACACGAAAACTTCAGTGTAATTAGACAGATTAAAAAAAGCAAAAACAAAGTAGATCTACGATATTGTGCTCTGAAAGAAATCCGCGGAGTATTGCTCGAAATTATACAAACCTGTGATTGACGATGAGCGAGGATTCTGCTGAGTAGAATAAGCAAATTTATTCTACTGAGAATAAATTTCATCATTTTTTTTATACACGCCAATTAACATAATCCAACTTTGCATTTTCAGATCAAATTGTAATTGATGATTACTCACCACTGCATTCATATTTTTGTTATTAATTATTCACCAGTCAAACAAATTATTGAACCGATTATACGATTGACCTTTTAATGCACTTTTGTTTATGCGTTCCTGCAATAAAACTGCTCTTTCTGAAACGAATTTTGACATTTACCACTTTGCCCATGACTCGGCAAAAAATCAAATAAACAACTGTTTTTTGCTTTTGATCAACAGGTTTTTATTTATTAGAAAAAATATCCGATACAATGATTTATTTTTAATTGGAGTTATAATGTAATATTTCTTTTTCGTTTCTCTTGAGTCTCTGTGTAACTAACTAAATATAGTTGTCAGCCAAACTGGAATACCAGAGGAAAAAACTTTAAAATACATAATAAAATTAAACAAGAATTTGACTCTTTGGTGCGTTGGAGGAAGCAGTAGCTTTGACGCTTTAGGTTGAGCAGGGCGTGATTCGGTCACTACTTAGATGAGTGACTACTTAGTTTTTAAAACTGTCACCAATTAAACCGCTGCTATTTTAACCCTTCAAAAGCACACTAGTGTGAATTTACACCGAAGACAAACATATTAAAATACTGTTTATATGTACTAGATAAGGACAGTAAAAAGTATGTTATATATCAATGGGTCAATAAAAAAAAATTTTTTGTCATAAAATGTCGTAGATTCTATTAATGTCACCATACTTTTTAAGAAATCATGTTCGGTCTACACTGATAGAAAAGCAGCATCAAAATTTACTAAATTTAAATGTTTAAATTAAAAATCGTATTCATGAAACTTTCGATATCATCGAATGTATTTTCTATTTTTCGTCAAATGTGTAAGAAATTACTCACAGAAGTAGCATCTAATCGCTACAGTAAATGAAAGAAGTAAGCAATTGGCGAACATTAACTATTTTATAAAGCCCGACATTTTATCATGAAACTTTTGGCCTACTTTACCCGCCTATTTGTAGAGGAAAAAGTCCTCAAACGATAACACTCGGGCATTGTAATCCGGCGAAATGTAATCGTGACGTAAACAGCTACTAGTACCAAGAAGAGAAAAAAGACTCACGTGCTATTTCTGACACACACACACACACACACACACACACACACACACACACACACACACACACACACACACACACACACACACTTATGGTAGCATTTCTGATGCATCAACACAATTGCGATGCTGTTGTTACGTCCGATTTCTTTGGCCATTCAGTGGTCGCGTTATTGCTAGACGCCAGCGAGTGGATAATGAATAATGGTACGGAGAGTTGAAGAACTGGGTGAAATAAGGGGACCAACGCCAAGCAATTTTTCAGAATCTCGGATTTTTATGAAAACAGTACAAAATATTACTAAATAAAATTACATTTTTCAGTATTTGAACATAAAATATAGTTTCCAAAATTTTGGGGTTTTAAATTAATATTGTCAAATTGTCGCCAATATTTCTTGTTTCAATTTTTTTTAATATTCAAATCGATTTCCATTAACTAGATTTTCAGACAGTTGAACTTAAAATAACGAGTTGACCGAAAAACTCACTAAGAAATATATAGTTATAATTTAATTTAATTTCTAGTTGTTATAACTATATTTATAATTGTTTAATTAACTAGCCGATTTTTTCTGAGTGTACATAAATTGTTCGAACAAGAACAGGTACTGTAAATACGACTGAAAAATAAATAAATTATTTGTTAACATATATTAATATGCATGCCACCATCTTTTTTTCTTTTACTCTCTAACTTGTTGTGATGAACTGGGTCAACAAATGTTACAATTTTAGGGTACATTCAACTTGCACACAGACGGATGAATAATCATTATTAAGAAGTTATCGATTTCGACTTGTCTATGAATAATTTTTTGCATCTTTTAACAATGAACGGGAATCAAAAATACGATGCAAGCCGAAATATTTTGTGATTCATTTCCTTTCTGAAGCAAAATCCTGCATGCAAAGAAAAGAGTGTAAAAGTAAATCAAAATTCTTTTCATGAAACAAAAGGATATCAATTTCCATTAACATCATTTGTTTTCCCCTCATAGCAAATTCTTTATATATTAAAGCTGTTTATGTGATCAATTTTATAGAATCATGCAGGGGCAATTTGTTCTTGTTCGCATCACGATTGACTATAGAAAATTTTATCGCGGAGAAATTCCCTCAGAACACAGGATCGAGTCGTATAGGAAGAGACGCTGTGATATATGTTTTTCATCGGAATGTCGATTTATGCTTGATTTGGAATTGGCGCGCATCCGCATCATATTTGAATGTCGATGTACAAATGAAAATGCGTACTGTGTAGTAATTTGACTAAAAAATGTTTGTGTTTGTCGAAAAATTGTAGCCTCTGGATATTTTGCGAGTCATACGATGGATGAAATTTCGTTTCGTCCACGAAAGCACAAATGTTTTGTGATGCAAAAAATGCACATTTTCACGAACAAAATTTCATCTCAGAATAATGTTGGAATAATTAACATCTGATTGAAATTTCATTGGTACAGATGTTTTTGAAACGTAAATGTTCTACAAAGTCGGGAATGTCGGGCTGAATAATATATGATTGAAAATGAATGTAAATTTCATACGACTTTACGACATTCACTTGCGAAAAGTTTTGGGATTATCAATTTTCATCAAAAACCTGCGATTGGTTACCTTTCGAATTAATTCGAAGCATTCATATCAAATTTCAGGATATTTCATTCATACCAAAATTTTGCGGATATAAATTAATGTGCGAATAACTGGCGTCCAATCGCTATTGTCGGCGATAAATAATCGAAAATTTCTTCCCGAAGATCTCGATAAATCTCATTTTATGGGAAATGTAAAATGAGGAATCGACGTTGCTTCTAGTGTGGGGTTATGAATGGTTGGTCAAATATCTAATTGCGAATTTTAATTCAGTTTTAAGTTCGAACAAAAATTCATCTTGTTGTGTAAAATTTTATGAAACAACATATGTTTGCATGCCCGCTGGCCGCGTGACATGTCATAATTAATAGCTAATTAACCTACGATATGACGTGCAAGCAAATGCACACGAGCTTAACCGTAAGATTTATTCGATTTTACAATTGCTACAATCCCTTGATTATAATTGTTTCAATAGCTCGAAGCACAACTGACCAGCGGGAAAGATAATCCACATTATGTAATCGTCAAATGAACCTTTTACACTGAAATAATGAATTTAATCATGTCGATCCATATTCAGTAATTTTGAGATTTTACAAAATTTATCTTGTTATTTAATTTGCTATAAACAAATTTCTTGTTAACCCGTTTCATTATCGTTATACTAATTATGTTCTTTTTATTACAAAAATCAAAGCAACACCGTAAATATTTATTATATGTTTCAACAATTATATATTTTGAATATGTTCATAGATATATATTTCCGTTTGTGAGGGTTAAGTTAATTAAGTGAGTAACTCGACGTAGGAATCATCCTCGCTTGAAAAAAAATTAACTTAGCAAGTGCGCAAGAACACAGGAACCATCGACTTTAATTATTCACATCGATTAACTTCAATCTTAAAGTTCCATAAACTTTCATCGACACGAAATGATGATTAATACCGAATAAACTTTGACTGGCGTTTTCAAAGTTCGCTCGGTGCTTGAGAAACGTCAATTTCATTATACAAATTAATTAAAATACACGTCATAAGAAGGTTCGTTGATATGATCAATTTTTAGGCAATCAACCCTCTTTCTCTCAAACTTAACAATGTCTAGCAATACCATGTGCGATTAGGAATTCTGGAAACAATTATATTAGTGCGATGCGCGCTACGTTGAAAGTTCGAAAGTTCTTGCGCTAGTAACAAGAAAGATTATTTCGTTATAACCAGGGAACGATTTTGCATGATCACGCGAAAATTTTACGCGACGGAACGAATGCTATTGTAAATTTGTTCGTGGGTGCTTTTTGCCAGCGGCCGCATTATTATTCCAGCGATGGCAAATGGTGCGCACAGAGAACAAGTATCTGAAATGAAGAAGGATGTCCGACAAGAACGGAACTAAACCACTCGCACCAGACAGATGGCATGAAAATGGCGTCTGCGTCTACTCACTCAACCCGGGTGTGATGCTTGCCCAGAATCAAGGGCCCTAGCGGTCATCACAACCTTTTTGAGTGAGCGAATGCACTCGCTACACTACGTCCATCCAGCAGCCTCCACTGTCCAGATGATTTATTGAAGAATTCCAGCCTGCAAAAACGTCCATTTTTCTTACGAGTCAAACCCTTATGTTCAATGTATGTCACATTATCAGCAAAAAATTAATCATTTGTCACTCTGTACTCTTAGGTTTTGTCCTGTGTACGAAATAAATTAGACAGTGGACAAATTTGATTTCATCGTTATACTAATTTCGAAAGATGTCGTAAGGTGACACTATCCAAACACCACGATCCTGAATTGTATTTCAATTTTTTTTTTCCTTTTTCTAATTAAAAAATGTAATTTCATCGTTGCAATTATATGCATTTTATATCTATACATCTTTTAATGTAGATTGAACGTTACAAATTTATAAATTTTAATAGACATATATGTTACGCGTGTTAGAAATTCAACAGAACAGTATAATTAGTGTGCTATAACAATGTGAGGTAATATCGCAGGCAGCATTATTTCTCAACGTCTACTTAATCTTGATTCCGTATCCCCTATTTGTAATTAAATACTCGAATGAACTTACCTGGATAATGTTCTATCATAATTATGTATGAAGCACTTTTCCCCGGAGATCAGTGTCACTACTCGGCGACGCTGTCTCCGTATCTAATGAAGGTCTAACTTGATACGGTAAAACGTTAAGAGAATTACAAATTTTCAAAGTGCACGTTCAATTGAGGTACGATCGGAAATGTTTTTTCAAAGTGAAAATGATCAATAATTCAATTGTCAATAAATTAATTATGGCAACTCTTTGATTAAGGGATAGTCAAGTTCTTAATTTCTATGTCGAAAAAATCAAATGTTGCAAAGATGCATTTCAAACTCTTCTGATTTTTGTGAATAATAATTATTTTGTTTGTTCTTTTTTGTAATGAGTATAATTTGAAATTCATTCAATGAAAATATAATGTTGAAAAAACAAAACAAAACTATCACGTGAGGTTAAATAAAAATGACTTTTATGACCTATATCTATTAAAAAGTCACGGTAGAATGTGACACTGTGTACAGGGTAATTGTAATTTATCATAATTTAATGAGTATTAAATGAGATAGAAAATGTAACAACGACAGAATACATCAAAATCTTGTTGAAATGATTTAATGTTTAAATCATAAATATTAAACAAAATTTTCAATAAATCTTTATCTCAATACGTGTATAGTATTTTAAATTAGGCTGCAAATTGTAATCATTTTTCAAAAAATACAATAAACGTCAATAAAATGTCTAGTTATTACTGTTAATTCTTATCAAACTTATTATATTTTTACTTGATCATATAAATTTGATTTATCACATTCTTCACGTTTGATTTTTCGGTTTCCGTTACCATTTCTTTCACAGTTTCGTTTTCTTTTATGATTAATTGCTCTCACTTTTATTATCAACTTTTTATCTTTTAATTCATCTACATAATCTTTGATTATTATAAGTTCAGCAATGTTTACTTTTTTTTCTCATATGTTTTTAGATTTTGTTTAGTCAGTTTGATTTTTCAAGAATCAAGTTCTAAATGCCGCATATATGTTTGAATTTGCCATGTTAATATGATTGTTGGACCTATAATTAATAATAATCGTTTACTCATAATTATCCCGTTATTGGAAATGTGTATAGGGTAATTGTGATTTTCAATTGATTGTTCATTCAATTCACTATGAATTATAAAAAGTCAATGAAATGTCAAATTGAATGTTTGCAAACCAAATAATAACAAATATTTCAATTCACTTTATTCTCATAAATAACTTTGAATTGACTTAAAACTTTTGAATCAATTTTAAAATATTGAATTAACTATTAAAATTGTGTTTTATTAGTATCTGCATTAAAAAAGAAAAAATACATTTCCAAATATATCAGATAATATTAGATAATTGCAAAAAATAGAAAAAACTGCCGGTTAAAAAATGGTAGGATACTTTTTTCGTTTCATACACTGATTTGTAAAAGCAAATTAATAGTTGAACTATAATCTTGGTGCGCGGACAACACTGCAACTTGTCATTTTTGTTTGAAAACAAAATTTTTTGCCTTTTCATAGAGCGTTATAATGGTAAAAAATTATATCACGGGTGCATTCAATATATCTTCGTACAATGCTTATACAGTTTTCAAAGCATGGTTCTCTCGCGATGCCGTTTAAACTTTTACTGAATCGTATAATAGATATTCGACACTGTTTTGTCCGTCCAACATTCTCTGCTCGGATTTAACGAGACAATTTATATCGTCGAATTTATTATGGAATAAAAGGAAAACAGACGCAGTTTGTGTTTTTTTTTTCTTATCAGAATAAAAAGATTGTCTTATTTATATCGTAATTAATTTCATTACAATCATGCTGATTCACATTTCAATACAGTCCCATACAAATTGAAAGTTCCAAGCAATACGATACTTTAACAAAAAATCTCATTACTATAATGATTATGACGATTATTTTTTGAAGGTTCGCGTACGTGAACGCAAAAGAGCACCAGCGTAAGTCTTTGTGCGGATCTATCCCCCCAGTTCATGTAGATTATATGTAATGCTACAAATCGTTAGATAACGAGATCAATGTTTGTGCAATGCTATTGCATAATTGTAAAATTACATAAATTTATAATTAAATATTGTTACGAATCATTACTGATGATTGCAATATGTTGTAATTGTAAAGTTTGCAATAATTTAATTTTAATTAAATTCAATTTATTCAAATTAAATTTTTAATTATATATTGAAATCTATTTTCAAAGCAGAATGCAATTAAGAAAAATCAAATTAGAAATAATTAAATTAAAGTTATAATTTTCCAATTATTTTATTATTTCATGTTTTCTCAGTGTCAGTATAATAAAATTCTTATTTTAGTAATCAATAATGGGAAATTTAATATTTCACTTACAAATATCCTAATCAATTATTAAATTACGGTTCGAATGATAATAGAATTTTCAAAGGAAGATATATTTTTTCTAAATCTCCTCCGGTGACACTTTACAGCATGACAAGACCTTTTATCGTGAGAAAAGGTACCTTCTGCTTTTCTGGCGTAGATGTATATCACCATTCGAATTAAATTGGGCCGTCTAATATGACGGATTATAGGATGAAAATCATCTCCCTGAACGATCCTTTACTTTTTTTACAACACTCTGCGACCCGCTAAATGAAACAAAATTCAGGCACGTGTTTATTTTTATTCATCGTCAAGCACAACGGTAACTCGCTCACGGCCTGTTTCATTTTACAGAGGCCGCAAAAAGAGGTTAATTGTATCGCAGTAGAAAAACACGTATTGCGTCAGGCTCCGGAGCTCTTCACGTTTATTGCAGTTACTTGTGCTTATATTCACACGGGCTCTAACCAAAAAAATAAACACTTCTGCTCTGTAATGTACCATATATGGTATTAATCGAACGACGACCCACATTTCTCATCATAGGGCTAAAATCTCCAAACGTTTTCAACTCGAATTTTTATAATATAATAATTATATCGGATTAATTTTATTGGGTTCTACCCGTTATTCACAAATGTGGTTACACTCACTGTGCTTTTCAATTATAATGAGTTTGCTTTTTAATCTCTCAACTGTTTTTAATGCATGTATAGTTTTGAAAAAAAAAAGAATGTAATTAAAAATTGAGGTGTGAAGTGACAATAGAGATATGCATTTTATTGTCACAGTTTTATTTGTTTGCAATGCCCACCCTAATGTTCATGACATATCTTATTGCTACAAAAGCCAAACAAACGTTAAATTGAGGATCCGTAGCATTTAAAGTTTTCCAATTATTGAGTTCTGATAACGAACAAGAGACTCACGCCGGCCGATGGTTCTGAAAGTTGCATCGACGGCGTGCACCCTCTGCGGTGGTTACTCGCGATATCTTATCAAAAGCTGCGCTCATAAAGCGCCTTTCAGAAAATGTAATGTCACACAATTTACCGCTCCATTGTTGTTTAAATAGCATTATCATCTGCGTAAGATTGTGTTGCACATCTCTGACATGAATTATTTTGTTTCAGGTATGTATCCCAGACGAGATTGTTACGATAACGAAGTAAGTGCTGGAATCCGAGATCCTGAACTCTGCTCGATTTATTTTTCATTCACAAAGCAACTCGCAAGAACAAGTTTGTAAAAATAATAATGAAAGAAATGATTCGAATGGAAAAACGGACGATTCATAATGCAATAAACAGTCGAGTTAACTGTAAATCCGGGGATGGGGCCGAACGTGATATGAATACCAGACGGCGGCGTTTTGGATGATCAGTTTAAAATATCGGCGAGGTAAATCACATCGTCGCTGCGCTTTGAGATCAATCAGCGGCACAATGGACCTTAATCAGCGAACCTTTAACTTTAAACTGATTTGGTCCTTTCAAAGGAAACAATGTCTTGGATAAATTGTCATTATTATAAGGGAATGAAGGATTAGTTTTCTTTCGATTCTTAGATAAAATTAGTGCAATTGGCTCGAGGGAATTTTAATTCGAACAAAAGTCAAACTGAATAACAAGACGTGATTGGATGGTTTGAGGGTTAGTAACAAAGTGCGGATTTATTCCTCTTGTAAATTATCGGTGCTTTTGGGGCCGTTAATTAACGTTCCAGAAAACTAACTACATAACCATGAATGATCATGTGTGGCCACAGATCTTAATCACGCTTTTCGGTTGTGATTTATCATCATAGATTCAAGATAACTGAACTGTTACAAACCTGGAAACCAGTTATAAAAGCTCTCTCGTGATTGTAATTGTAATTGAAAAACCACTCGTATGGTTCCATTCAAACTTATAATGACAAATTTGCATTATACAAGTGAAAATCACATTTCCATCACATTTGTAATGTATTGAGAATGTAGCTTTATGCTATCATACATGTCACATAAATAAACGTACGTGTTATATTATCTTATATGTAATATATATTATTTTTACATGCATGGGAATAAATCTGAGCGGGATTGCAATTCGTTTGTTAATTAATATATCTGACTAAAAATATAAAAATAGTGAGGGCAGGAGCTATAATAAATCGACGGCTAATTATAACCGATCTATCTGCAAAAACCGAAATGCAATGTGAAAGCTGCGAACGAAAAGGACAACAGAATTTGTCGGTGGAAGATTCACCACAACTCATAATAAATAACACGGTTAGGGAAATATCGCGGTCGGAGGTAAACGATTGAGTTGGACCGATCGGCTTTAGATACATTCCATTTGCTCGTCGAATTTGACCTGAATGCATCGACGGTGCTCATAGCTTTTCAAATAATGTATACATGCCCGAAATGCTCAACCATTTCGTTTGCACGTGGAACAGCGTGCCGAATCGCGTTATGGATCGACGACGAGCTTGCCGCTCCGTTATTTATGCGATTCCATGTCCTGCGAGGTGGCGCGAGGAAGGAACGACGGGAAGGGGCCGCCTGGATGACAAATATCTGAGTGCAATCCTGTGCCGCAACCATTTGCCATTTCGTTCTTCATTGCATTTGCAACACACGCATTTCGCTAGGTTCCACATTTTCGCCCGGGCATCGTATAACTTTAATCTGCCGCTTCGCACTGTGTTAGTTGCAGTGTTTTTCGTCATCCTCTCTGTTGTCGCGATTTTAGATCCTTCGACTATACAACTTTAAAAGCGAGAGGCTTTACTTTTTATTTCGCCAATAAAACAAAAAATAAAGCCAAAGCTTTTTTGTATCTGCTTTGTGTTCTAATAACTTTTCGGAGCTGATTTCAGTAAAATCGGCAGGCCGATTCTCTGTCCATATTTATCTCAGATATTATATGTTTTACTTAAACTCGAGTTTGTTTTTATATAAATCACAGGACGAATTTACTGGTCTAAAAAATCAGTTTTCTTTAATTAAAATATTTCGGTCACATAATCCGAGATGATGAGTGTTTAAAAATTATGTAAAAATTATTTTCCTAGCAGACTCTTGAATATCATGCAAACAATATTCAAATGAGCGTGCAGTTAATCCGAACAAACATGATATTGATCGTAAATAATTAATTCGTAAATTTACTCATTCACAACCAAATAAGCTACTATGAAAATATTGTCACAAAAACATGTCACTTTGCAAATTTTTATTTTATCATTTTATAAAGTGATAGGTATGTATTTTTGTACAATTACTGTATGCTCGCAAACAACGTCATATTTTTCCGATGCTCTTCTTTTCAATTAAAAATGATCGAAATTGTCGAGTTTTGTATTTACTATTGGAAAAGCTTAATTATGATGCGCGTGCAAATACGATGAGAAAATTCAATGCGAAATCACAATGAATAGAATCATCTTCATTATATGCAGCTAGATTATACGCAGCTAGATATTAGTAACGTCTAATTTCAAAATGAGCAAGTCTCGAGCCATATGCTTTACCGCAGAATCTCATTAATTTCAATAGTCAAAGTTCCACTTCATTTCGATTCATGGTGAATTCAATGGCCATTCTAGTGATCGCAAATGTACTCTGAATGGAGGGCGAAGAGAAATTAAAGACAACAGAAGTTTGATCCAGTTTAATGTTTCATTTCATTTACCTCATTACCCTTCGGTCGCTTTAATGACAACATAAATACATATTAGAATTGTAACACTGATACCGAAGAGTCACGTGTAACCGATTTTTCAATTTGTAATTCTATTTTTGTAATTTAATCCCACCGATCGACAACCCCAGGAAAAAATAAACGTATGTAGCTACCATTTACATATATGTCGCATTTATGCTACATATATGGTACCAATGATGTTATCCCAAAAATGTGAAAAAATGTGCGCATATATGTTAGATATGCCTTTTTGTAAAATCAATCGCGCAATTTAAATGGATACTTGGTTTAATTTATCAATGATGTGTATACCACACTGGCCCGCCAAACATCTTCACGGATATTATAGAACAACGCGTATTAGCACATATTACTTTTCGGTGTGATTAATGCTCAAAGTTATGACTCATTAAAACTGCACATTTAATTTATTGCTAAACAGAACTTTGCACATAAACCGTATTTACTACTGCTTTTACTACTCGACTAGCTTCTACATTTTCGTTCATTACCTGCAAATAACTAATGAACAGTACACTTTTGCGCAGTAAAATACGTTTAAGTGGATAGCAATGTTTAGTGATAATAAAGTCGCGATAAAAGATAAGCCAGCTTTAAATTTACGTCCTACGACCGTCCTACGGTTTTCCAATTGACATCAGATGGAAAAGGGACTATACTATGATGATGTTGGAAATGTTTTCACCGTCTTACGGTGAATCTTGCGATTCAATTTGTAATGACACCAACATGGCATCTTAAAATTGTTTGTTTGTTTGTTATTTATTTTTAATGGGCACTTTGCTTTAAAAAAAAGGGGTGGCTCAAAGTTAACGGATTTTTTAGAATTATTTCTCACTTTGATACAAACTTGCAACTTGAATTTTGTATAATTTTTATTGTTAAACTTTAACATTAATAATAAAACAAATATTGACAATTTGAGTAGACGTCTCAAAATTATTATTTAATATGTAATCGGAGCCATTATTAGTTTACACACTCAATTAGTGGTTCAGTTTGCTCTGCTAGCTATCCAAAACAAATATTCAGCTGAACAGTCCAACTAAGGATATATATAATAATGTTTCGTCTGTATTTGAAGTTTATTTTACATTTAAAATGAATATCAGTTGAACAAAATCAGTCAAGAACTTTAATTAATAAACTTTAATTAAATTCACTCAACATTAATTTTAAGACTAAGGATTTAAAATTTATAGACGAGAAAAATTTAAATCTGTTTCATGCTTTCATATTGTGGCATACTAAAAAAAATGAATCATTAAAAAGAAACAATTCTATGTAGGAAAAATTTAAAATAAAATTGGATGATAAAACTGAAATTAAATTTCCAAATTGTTGTCCGAAATGAAATGTGAAACATATATGTATGTAGGCCTAGCAGAAGACATTGTATAGTGAGTCGCGTTGCGAAACAATCGTGAGTTTTTGTTCTGACGCGGCGGGCGTAGGATTACCGTACGCGACCGATCGATGACAGCGGCGACGGAATAGCAAATCGCTCGTAGTTCGTTAAAAAGAGACGCGAGGAGATGAGCACTCGAGGCGCGGGTGCGACGAAAGCACGATGATACACCAAGTGGCGTTAAGTGGCACAGGCTCCGGCACGGCGTGCATCTGCTTCATGTGTGTCTCGTCTAACTGATACACAGCTTAGTCTTGTCTGTTGAACAATCCTGGATGATGCTTCAGATATAACGAATCGTTGTATCCAATCTGTCGTCGGTGTACACAAACATCAGTGAATATTCGAGTATGGAAAACAAGCAAAAACATTTTCACTTAGTTCAACATCAAACATCGAGAAAATATATTTTAACAACTGAAACAATTATTTGAAAATAGATTTTTGTCAGAATTTTTTTAATGTCTGTTTTACTTCTTATACGAATTATTCTCAATAAAAATATTTTCCACAGTATTTTCATAACAGATTTTTCTTAATTTCATCATAGACGACGTGTGAACAAAATGGCTTTTTTTTAATGAAAAACTATTAGTGGTGATACTAAACTTTTTTTTTTCACGCAGCGCAAACCCCTATTTTATGAAAAGATTATGAAAAAAATACCAGTTGAATAAAAGATTGGGTCTGTGTCAGACCCATTTTCTGCACTAAGAACTTTTTGGAATGCAAAATTATTTATGAGACAGGAATATCCAGAAAAATCACATTATGCATCGTTTTCTTAAAATATCATATCTGCTGTGCGCATGTATGAATAATGGATTGAAACAAGATCAAAAATGTAGTTTTAAACTTTTGTAACAGTTGCAAAAGATTCGCAGGCAACATTTAACATAAAATTAATATTAATTCTGGATGCGTTCATTCGCGAAACACACAGGGTAGGATGCAAAAAGTTATCGCTACGAAAATCACGACGTTCGCGTGTAATATACGCGGAATAGCTTTTCCAAGTTCAGTCGTTCAATAGGCGTTTGAGTTCAAAAGTCGCGTCAAAGTTCTCAAGCACTCGATCAAGACTTTTTTCTCTGTTGGTGCGTAAAAAAAATGATGCCTTCAATCGGCCGAGATTAACATAGCAATAAAAAAACAAATAAACTTAATCTGGTTTCGAGGATCGTAAAATTTTTGTTCGATTTTTTTCATTTATTGTTCTTTTGTTCCATTTTTGTTGTTGTTTGCTTTATTTATTCGGAAATTGTCCGGACTTATGATTTTTATGTTGAGTTTTAATTATGCATGTTGGTTTTGGTGCCTGCACTTGTGAAATGACAGCGACATACGCACCACTTGCCTGGGACATCGCAGTGTTGGTGAAATTCTGAGCGCGCACGTAGCCGCACTCTTGCGACGTAGTCCACTTATTTCCAAGCCCTCCTTTGCCAAGTGTTTGTTCTGCCATTCAAAACAATGACGCAGCCGGGTCAGTGCAACGTCATCAAGTGAGACTTTGTTCTGTAGATTTGCTCAATTAAACCTGAAAACAATTTTTTGTCTCTTGTGCTGCTATATATAAGAGCGACCAATTAATCAAATTAATTAAAAGTTGTAAACAAATCTCATCGTTGAAACAAATTACAAAATTACAAATTGGGAAAAAAAACACAATAAAATGAATAAATATCAAAACAATTGAAATATCTCAAGCGCAAAAATGGTATGAAATTGAACAATATGAATCTTGTTATGATGATGTTTTGTTTCAATTTTTAAATGATTGAAATATAATTTTGTGTGACGAAGTAATTTTTGAAATGTTTGAGACATAACTTATTGTTATTCACGTCACAGCCCTATTATACTGAAACAGGAGAAAAAGCAGCCGGAGAAGCGTATAGAAGCGATGAAAGTTTGCGTGGAAAAGTGTTGTCATGTCGTGAACTTTGCATATACGGGGTTTCAAAGGAGATCGGCCAACCCTTCTCTCGAGTTTCCCCAGCCGAGTGAACCTCTTACCTTCTCTTATCTGCCGCTGCACGTCTGTTCGGTCACCTTTCGTGCCACCAATTCACGTTTCTACTCTCGAGACAGATATCCTTCATCCTACGCGCTCAGGGAGGGAGTGTCCCAACTCCTTCTTTTTTTTACGTGCATATTTTACTCATTCATGAGCCCCTGTATTTTCACCTATCACTCCATCGCTCTTCAATTGTCTCCTCCTTTTGTCTCTTTTTTACAATTTTTCTGTTTCTTTACGTTTATTTTGTCTTTTGGCTTAGAAAATCTGCAAGTTCAAACAAAATAACTCTTCATTTTCGTTGACTCTCAGGTTTTTTTTTTTTTCCAACATTTTGTTTTGTCAGAAAACTAAAAATAATGAAACTTGAGCATCACTATAGTTTCATCATTTTCGAAATTTAAATACTTTGAAACACTTTGAATTTATGTGCTTTGAAACAATCACCGAACAGAATTGGGTACTATAAATCAAGCCAAGAATCAAGTTTTTTTTTTAAATTCGAGATTTATTTTATCATACGTTACCCAAAAATTTGCGTCGTTTTATCGTAGTTTTAGAATGTTATAAACGTATACAACAAAGAGCAGCGGGTGTACGAAAACTTTATGTGCTTGCCATACTATGTACATAATCAAAATGTATGAATGAAACATGAAATGAAAAAGTTGACATTAACCATTCAGTATAACATCAGACTTCAACTGCATCTTTCATTTAAAATGATTGCCTACGAAATAACAAACAATTCATAACGCACACACAAGTGCATCCATGCAGAACATTTTTTTAATTTTTCGCAGTCATAAAAATATTCGTGTCGTGAGTATGAACTTAATTAATTCCATTTTTTGTTACTTGTACAAAACATTTTTAGCTTCAGAAAAAATTTTACTTCTAATTTTACATTCTAGAAAACAAATTTGATTTCAATTTGAATCACTTTTCACAATTCGCATCGTGTCACTGACCTAAATTTCGAAATAGAATCAAAAATTGAGGTTCTTGACACCAGTTCACGTTCTACCGAATAAAAAAACAGTGTACAAAATTGAGTTCTCCAGCAAACCACCTAAAACGTTTCTTTAACATGCAAATTCGGAGCTAGCGGTAACGTCAAAAGTTTTATTACGTCGCTTCCATGCTGAAACATAATAAAACATTGACGTGCAGAGCCGTGCCGACCGAAAATTTAACATGATCATTTGTCATGCATTCTGCGCAGTGGACGAACAAAAATTCACAATATACGTATACATTTCTACGTACATTTATTGCAATTTTCTGTCCCTTTTTCCTCTCTCTTCTTTCCCTCTCTATCTCACTTTTTTTCTCTCAGCCTAATTAGTCAGCTAATTTTCTTACGACCGTTGAGTTAACACTCTACGCAGAAAAGAACATATATCTAAAATATATATACAAAATATTATTACATACATGGAACCATACTTATATACATATATGTATGTTTAACAGAGGGTATTTTAGACAAATATGAGGTTGAGTTTTAAGGTTGCATCTCTTGAAACTGTTTGATATTATAAACAAAATTAGATTTTTTCTAAATTTTTAAATTGATTTAATCTGCGCCAGTGGAGAGTCAAAGTTTAAATGGGAGTTAACATTAGTTTTGGAGTTGTTAACGGTAACAGATACGTAGCTTCACCAATTTTCAATAAATAGTTCTGAAACTCGAGATTCTCATGTTTTTGATATCCTTGAGTTTGTAACTACAAATGACATTTTAAGTTATGATCACTGTAGCTGCCAACAAAAGATTTTAGAATAAAAGTACAGTAGTTAGAGTACTTTTGTACTATTTTAAGGTCTCTGAGTTCAAATTTGAATTTGAACATGGATTTTCATTATTCATTGACAGTTGTCAAAAATGCTGTAAATCTGTCAATTAATTCGAGTTTTGATGGCATTTTCTCATCTATCTTTGATCGATAACTATCAATTGATACATCATTGTTTTAAGCGTTAAGTACATACCTTTACAACAATTTTTCAATTTCGAAATTGTCAAAATTGAAAAATATATTGAAACTCGTGAGAACCAAACAAATACCGCGAAAGTAATCTATCACCTGTAAAAATGACCATTTTCACTCTAGTATATATGGCATTAGCAGCTATTATGAGTTAAAGCGTCGATTGTATATCTACAAACTCAGCAATATTAAAAACATGAAAATATCAAGTATCATACCTATTAATTGAAAACTGACAAAGCTAGTTCTCTGTGCCAAATAATTCAAAACAAATGTGAAATTCCGATCCGTGAAATGTGAAAACTTTAATACGAGTTGAATTAATTGAAAAAAAATTGGAAATTTCCAAAAATTATTTTAAAAAATTAAACAGTTTTTGAGGGTACGACTTTAAAAATTCGAACTTTTTCAGATTGGTGCATCGTTTTTTTTGTCATTGAGTCTATTGCCCTTCTGGCTCAAACCATTAACATTGCACATTATAAGTCATAGATTTCATCTACAAAGCCGATATTTCACTTTCCAGTGCATTAACTAACGAGAAACTTTTTTAGTTAATTATCAGATTTCCCATGTCTATCTTATTTTTCAATGGAACTTATATTTTTACACTTATATATAGACAGTCAGTAAATTATTCAATACTGTGATGTCGTGATGATGACAGTTTTCACAAATCCTGTCATTTGTTCTTCGTAAAAAATTGACTTTGAACTATATATCATATGAAAAAACAACTTTTGCATTTTAACGCAGCTATTATAAGCTGAAAATGGATAAGTGACAAGAATGACAAACGCTGATAACTTTGTATCTCATCCTCAATAAAACTTTTCTGATTACCCTTGTGATTTTTTCTCTTACGAGCATTATTAAAATTATTCATGAAAAAAAAAATCGATTACATTGTTTACATTAACTCCTGAGCTCTGTTGATTAAGAAACGTTATTTGTATACCAAATTTTAATTCGATTTAATTTTAATTAGTTCAATTAGTTTCATTCTTATCAGTTTATAAAAATTTTTTATATAAAACATGATTGAATTTATAATTCACGAACTTGATTAATAGCCAACAGCGTATTGCACTGAATGCATATGCATCTTCATATTTTAATAAGAAACTAAATTTGGTACATTTAATGCATAATTACCACGTAATTATCATTTAAAACATCCATATTTTCTGCCCAAAGTATATCTTCTGATTGCCCTAGTTCATCATGATGTAAATGTATTTCTAATGCATTAACAACAAACAAGCAACAATTGCAGGTATTTTTTTTTTTTTTTTTTACAAATGGTTTAGGATGGAATTTATCTTGGAACAACATTTTGATGTTTATTCTAAAGTAGTTCTGATTTCGTATCATCAATTTGAATTCACGTTTAAATGTGTCGGAATATTCTCGTACTATATATCGCCCGTGACATCTATTTCGTTCCATGCATAATGACGACCAAACAAATCGAAGGATTATAGCCTACGTGTTTAACTAATTCGATCGCACTGTGACGCACTTGAATGAAAACTGTTTCTCTACCAAAGCGAAAATCCATATTTGTTATTGTTATTTTTTAATCTAAAATTATGATTGTTTCATCTGCTCTGACCTACAAATTTAAACATACACACAAACTAGCGTTAATCAAAAGTGTTGAATATTTACTTTTTTTGCACCTTAAAAACATGTTATCAAACGAAAGGAAGAGAGAGAGAGAGAGAGAGAGAGAGAGAGAGAGAGAGAGAGAGAGAGAGATAAAAAAGTTTACGTTCCATATGAGAAACTTTTTCCATCTCCGCATATGAAAAGGTCCCCTAACAAATTCGACGCAAGATTATTCTGAGAATCTCACGTTTTAATATATACACACTTATACTGTTTTCATTGTAAGGAATAATCAATTTATACAATTTAGAATACTGTAATTGAATTCGAGCAATTTTTATCTTTTATTGTAATAAACGATGTTGGGCCTCTCTGCGCTGGTATCATTTTCCTGAATTGGTAGTTTGCTTAAGTTCAAGCCGTATACTTCAATGAAGAATTGTCATTGATATTTTGTCCCTGTTTCAATTTCTCGTTGACTTTTCAGTTGATTCAATCGTGAAATAGTTCCTATTGATCGTTTTTGCAATAATATTTTGTTAACTTTTTTTTTCGTACAAACATTTAAACATCTTTCAGTGAACTACTATATGTAGCTCGTTTTGTTTTGTTTTTTTTTTTTTTTTTTTTTTTTTTTTTTTTTTTTTTTTTTTTTTTTTTTTTTTTTTTTTTTTTTTTTTAACAAAAGTTTAACGATCTCCGCAGACGTACCGCGCGTTTGCACATTGACCGCTTGTTATGTACGTGTACAAATTCAGACCGTTCGTTCTTAAGTTCAGAGTTCATCTCAATGCAATTCAAACATTATGTTGAAAAATACTTTAAAAAATCATCGCTGATTTTTCTTTTCATATTTGCCTTTGTTTAAAAAAGTTTTTATCCTTTCCAGGTGAGAATTTTTTTTTGACCATATTTCATTATTGACTGTGGATGTTCGAATATACAAAATGGTTTTTCTTTTATCATCCAATTTACATTGCAAAAAAAATGTTAGTAAAAATATTTACGCCTTTGAAGATAATAAAATATGTGAAAACACTGTTTAATTACAAAGAAACTAAAAACTATATTCAGCCGAATAAATGTCAAATATTTCAAAGACTGTTCCTCGTTTAAAAGCCAGATTAAATTTATTTGTCGGCGATATTGAATTGATTAATTTTTATTTTCGACAACGCGATTGTCATTGTTGCAACAACAAAGAGAGAAAAAGTGTATTATGAAATAGGCTCTTTGCAACAACGCTTAATTACATACGTTAAAATTAATATCAAAGCACTGCGTTCAACGAAGACACAATTTGTTGGCGGCTTTGATTGCAGAAAAATTGCTTTGTTAATAATCAAAAGACCGTTGATCAAAAGTACACGAGTTGACGGAATCATTTTCACCATCCGCCTCTGCGTCATTGCTATCAAATATTTGCTCGTGATAATTCAACAAGTGTTCAATCGTTAAAATGAAAATTCGCGTTTCGGGACACAAAATAAAGTGTCCACGTATATGATTTTCGTTGCCAATTTGAAGCGTGCCAACCTCAAAGTTCTGCCTTTTAACATTATCATAACGAATAACATTTTTCGAAAAAATAATATTAGGACATATTTACTGCTTAGTGCACCACTTTGTTCTACAACGAAAAATCGTGCACCGTAAACCAGAAAGAGAATATTTGTATTCATTGGCGCATTCAGAAACCATCATTGACGTTTGAAAAATGTGAACCTTGAGCCTTGGCACAAAAACCGTCTAAGACAACGTGTAGTTACTAAATTTCTTGACGGGCAAAATGTGACAAACCCTTTGAGCTGCACGATTACCTGCTAAAGAGAGAATTTGCATAAACTCTTCTGCATGTCTACTGGAGAAAAAATAATAAAAACTCGTCTCGGCGCAATGATTTCAAAGTTGATTTTCGCTTCTGCTTGAGCTCAAATAGTCTGAAGATTTGCGTTGCCAGCTTAATGAACCATTCATTAGAATTCTTTGGCCCGAGACTTTGTCATTTAAAACCGGCATTTATATATACCGCTCTGTACTTTTTGAAATTGTGTTCTCTTGTTTTTATAAAATACTTCCTTTGCTTAAAGCAATTTTTGTTCTTTTATAATTCAGCGTTTTGATATTTACTCATTTTTTAATTACATATTGTTCTGTTTACTGTTTTCACAATTTACTTTCTTACTCAAAAGAAACTTTTCTTTTCTTACAATGTTAAATAAGTTTTGATATTGCGTTTTCTTTATTTTCTTTTTTTTTGTTTTTTATTAGCTAGATCAACGAGTTGCTATTCAAAGATTGGAAATGATTAGAAATTATAACACGTTACAAAGTCGATAACTCTACCTGATATAATTATAAATTGTAAAACTTGGGAAAGCTGCATCCTCGTCATTTCAAAGTTTGATTAAACCCATAAGATGTAACGAGTACGGCTCCGTTCAGAAGCATCCAAGAAATTCCTCGAGCTTTTTGTTTGCAACTCTCCCAGCTGTCGAGGAACAAAATTTTTTTCACTAATTGCTGTCGAAAATAACGGACGAATCAAATTATATCGCCGCACTTGATTGCACGTTAAGCAATTTAAGCCGCAATCATATTGAACCTAATACTTTATGAAGTTAAAATCCTAATCTAATCTCCAAAATGAGTTTAATATAAAAAAATGTTTTGCGCGTCGATATTCGTTTTTGTTATTTTATTGAAGAGACATTTGTTCAGGGATATTTTGAACCACAGGAAATTGAAAAAAGATTAAATCCGGGGAAGCCCCGTAGACGAACAGAGGGCGCCACTTGCCGCGTGCGGAAGCTACACATAGAAAGAGGCGCACCTCAACCAAATGCGTCGTCGTGATTAAATTCTTGCGTCGAAATTCCAACGAAGACTTGGGCTTTGATTTCAAGTAAAAGCCTCCTTCGCGTTTAGTTGCGCATCGTATCGAACTTCTGGCTCTTTCGGTGAAGTTTGCTTTAGCCAAAATTTCGTAAATTCATCATGACTTTGCTACTCTTATATGTCCGACGTTTAGAATACATCAGCGGTTCGTGACCTGATTATATCATTCTCAAAGAATCGCATCGCTAATTCGATTGATCCGGGATTGGAAATTCGCAACGGCGCATCTCCGCGGCGATAAAATTGCGCGCAAATTTTGCAGCTCGAGCGGGCGGACAGTGATTTAAACGAACCGAACTGAACCGACCCGACCCGACCCGACCCGACCTTACCTGCGAATCGTTAAATAAATCGTAAGTCTCAAGAACCGACCAACTACTGGTAACATCGACGGTTCATTTGGGGCGGACTCCAGTGGCCCCGATCCGCGCCGATTCCAGCCGAGCTGAATATCGATCCAAACGCTCTAACCCGTTGCTGCGAGTCGCTTTCCCAAATTCGTTCGTAATATATCGCGTACACCCATCTGTGCTGCGAAGACACTTCTGCAAACTTTCCTCTAGGCTACTTTTGGACGTAACTCCTTGATGATAATATAGGTTCCACTTTTACTTTTGATCCATACTTTTTCAAAAACTTATTCAACCTTCCATGGCCCCAAAATTAACTCCATTAAAATCAACTACTAAATTTAAATATCTCAACTTTACCCTGTTCTGCAAAACAAAACTGCAAATTTCTTTACATTTTTACTTAATTCATGTTATCAATGACTTTTACAATTGAATAATTGATGAATAATTAATTAATTTAATATATATATATATACGAACTTAGACACTTAGTATTGCAAAATAGAATAAAAAAGTATATAAAGTTTATAGTTGTTGCTATAAAAAAAATAATGTTTGAAAAAATAACGAAACATCCTGTTTCTCCCCTACGTTATCAGTAAATGATTATTTTTGACAATCCTCCTACAGAATCTACAGTCTGCAGAACACTCAACGTGATTTGATTCACTCAACTAAAGTGTTAATAATAAATAATCATCCAGCTGAACTCGATATCGCACTATACAAAGACATTAAATTAGCATCCTCCTAATCGTTGGGGATTGAATAAGAATGTTACCTTCAGCTTTGTACACATGCCTAATGTACAAATTCGACATAGCTTATTCTCAGACAATACAAACAATATTATTTAAAATAAACAATTGTTATTTCAATTATTTCATTTATTTCATTTAACCTCACGAGTCAGCATCGCTACATACACGTAGTAGAAACGTATATATATATATATATATGTGTGTGTGTGTGTGTATGTGTGTGTAGGGAAAAAATGCAAACAAAATGTTGATGTTTTTATTTATGTTTCTTTATGATATAAATTGCATAGTAACTTTTTCGACTTTTATTAGTCAGAAAAAAATTTGTCTTCAGACACTAAGTTTCATACGGGTTACAAAGTTTTAAATTGTTTTTCAAAGAGTACAAGAAAGCTAGGCATATCAATTTTGTTTGCAATTCCGCAGGCACAAGAAAAACTTGACACTGACAAATGACAATGCACGCAACAAAAATTAATTAAACGCTTTTCTTTGACCGTGTGCAACACGAATAAGCAAAACAAAGTTCGACCGCACAAACCCCTTCTTTTATTTTCGGATGAGCAACCGCTCAAGGTATGAAAAAGAATTATTACAATAAACACGCGATGCAGTTTATTAAACTAAAACTAGGGAATGAAATCAACGCTCAGCGATGCATTTTAATTAAAATCCGCCGCCGCGTCTTGTTCTTCCGGGGGAGGAATTTTACGATTCAATTGCGCGTATCCGCCCAGTGTCACCATGAATACAAAATCAACGTCCGACACCAACCGAAAACTGATAAAACCATGCAATCTCGGGTTTTTTGCGAATTCGCACGAACGACTGCACGTGTTCGGTCAACTTATGTTTCATAAGCACTTCGCCTTTTTCAAGCGGTTATTATCCACCTAGACAGGAAGCGACGCATTGTCGAGTCTGGGTATTATTAAGCCGCCGGGGTTGTTATATCTGACAAAACAATGACAGTTCTGGCACGTAAGTCACGTGTATTATAACTGCGAACGTGTCGGTTTTAGACAATTCACTCGTGAAATCAAAAAATAGAGCGCCACTCCGAGGATTAGAGAGAGCGCGTTAACAAATTGTAAAAATGAACCATACAAGTCTCGAGCAAACATATACGATCCGCTTCCGCGAGGATTTTGTAGCACATGCGGATAAATAATTAATAATGAAAAATGCACAAATGAATCAACTCGTTCCTTGCAGTCAGATCAAATGACAAAAAAAGGATAATTCTGTTATCTGCTCTTTAATCCATTTTGATAGTCTTTATCAAATGAAAAAAAAAGATATAAACAATGTAAAATTATCAAAATCAATAACAAAAAGAAATTACAATGAGACATGATTACACGTGTCTTGATGAAGCGTATTTAAGTCCCCTTTTTCTCTTCCTTTGTTAAACATTGAGTGCAGATGTAATTTAATGCAAAACTACCAGGTAAAAATTTCACTTGCATAATTTGCCGTTCATCCTTGCGAACCAGGCACGTACAAACTCACACGACAATTCAACATAACGTATCTATTAATCGTCGCTTAAAAAGAATCCGTTAATTTTGAAAATTATTTATCGTCAGGAGGAAAAAGATCAATCTTGGATATTAATTCTCATGGATATAAATTCATCGGATGTAATAAAACTTGAAGAAAAAATATCGACATGCATTTGCTACTGTATCAACCTATACTATTGTTTTTTCCCCTTTTTTTCACAAATATAGAAGCAAATTTATTATCTTTTCTACGCGGATGCGCAAAAAGTAAATTTGTCGTGAGATGATCGATGATCATTTGTGTCGGTGTGCGTTTTGTTTGGTCGCTCTTTCGGCCGACGGTTTATCGCCCATTGAAACATCGACTGCAGCCCCGTCAGGTGCAGCCGACCGGCCGATATAGAAATGCACGCCACGCCTCGTGTAATACATATTTTACCCGCGTCTCTCTGATGTATATAAATAAGATCGATCGGTGTGCATGGCCAAGAGCCTGTATCACGAGAGGACACCTAAAGTTTCATATGCAATGATATATAATATATAGTCTTTAAGTGTAAATCGGCACGTTAAATTTTGCGATCACAAACGCACAGATAGTCATTTGCCGTCGAGTTTATGAGCTGCTGCGAATCGTCCTCGGGGATTAATCTTTTTAATGTATTGTTCATGTCGTTCCCGTAGGATACGACTAAGTTCGGTATTACCTAGGCGTTATCTCGCATTAATGGTACATCGATACTGCCTCTGCAACATTAATGAATATATTGCAATATTCTGCCATCGTTTTGTCGATAGATTAACTTTGTAAATCCGTCAAAACAACCTGGTGGCACTGAACACAAATTTTCACGAAAAAAATATAATTATGTGCGTAGCTTAACACCGGGTTTGTTCAAAGCAGACTTCAAACAACATTTTCTGTTTAACAATTTTATTTTGTCCACGTTTCAACTCCAAGTATATGGACAATCATCAGGATTACAATAAAAGATACGATCCATCTCAAATGTTACACGATTTTATGTTGTTTGTCATTTATAAAAATCATGAGCGTCAAACAACTGAAAATCATGTAAACATTTTTGTAAAAAAAGTGACAGTTGAGAAGAACAAGTATATGTTAATTTTTCCGATTTTAGAATGCGTCGAAAATGGATTGATCTTTTATTTGTAGCCCTTTGATGGTTCAAATCCTAGGAGCTAAAATAAAATTTGTCAACAGAAAATTTATTTTGAACTTTGCTTAAGTAACTCGGTCGATAACCCACACTTAATTTAAATAACGCAGCATTAACAAATATATAAGTATTACCTAACCGCCCGTGGCAAAAAGTAGTGTCACGGCGCCTACATATGTGTTTTTATTTGCATAGTTGAATTTATATCTGGATGCCACATACAATCATGCATGCATAATATTATGACGTTGATAAATAAATAGTTTTTTTTTCTAGCAGTATCTATAGTAAGTAAGTGTTCCATGATAGGTTAATTAAACGCACTCACTATTTTTTCAATCAAATTTATTAAGATATAAGAACGTTGATGAAATTGAACTTTGATTGAATTATTAAGAGAGGGCTAATCTCTCTTGATAAGCTTTCTCAAAAATTGTTTGTTTAATAATTTTATTACCTTGGTTCTATTCGAAACTTGCATTGTGGAGGAGAAGGACTATCGCTTGTAAAAGGGGAAAGAAAACATTAATTGAATGTTTATAATCTATGACAGGATGCTGCCATAAGTTTTATTGATTTTTCGCCAACTTACGTCTAAGATTTGATCTGTAAATACAACCAGGGAGGTGGGACTTGAATATGTTCATTGATTTGTTGTTATTTTTGTTCCCCTATATATAATAATTATAATATATATGATAACCCAAGCGGAAATAAAATTCAAAAGATAAGTTTGATGGCAGAAATTCCTCCGTACAAAAAAGATCTCAAATACTCGCCTCTTATATTTTATCAACGAATGCCATTTAAATTAATTTAAAAAAATATTAACCTTTTTGAAACAGTAGTTCTTTCTTTTGATGCTGAGTTACAAATGAATTCTTCTGGTCATTAAAAAGTAATCTACCTGTTGTGGGTTGGAGTTAAGTTGCATGTAATAAATAAAAGAAAATTCCATATTTCATTTCGGTCTGATAATTAATCCAAAATGAAATGAACTTATGTATCACCTCACTTGTGATTTAGCCTCCATTTTTTATTGACACTTGAGAAACTACGGAAAACCTGGGTCAGAATTGATCCCGCTAACTTCCGAAGGCAAGCCTCTGACCTCAGTCGCAGTTTACCGTCTTGCTCGGTTAGCAGAACCCTGTGACTGTATCCGCAATATATTTTCCCTGTTTTATAAACAGATAAAAGACAATAAAAGAGATGTCAATGCGGCTTATTATTTCGCATTTAGTTTCGCTATATATTTAGTAAAAAAATTTCGGAACAATTTGTTTAGGATCTATTTAGATAGAAATTGTCTCGGAACTTTTTTAGCACCCTGTAAATATTATTTCTTTTCAAATGAAGTCTACTTGATTTTTAAATTTTTTGTGTCGTTTTGATTTTAATTCGGGTCAGGCGTCATATGATAAACGTCATTAAATTCTTGAGGACAAATTTGTCAGCAGGAAAAATCGCATCTAAACGTCGGATTTACTTGAACCGTTTTGTCATCGTTACTCTCTGGGTTTTGTCGAGAAAATGTGAACAGGATTCCGCACACGCTTCAGCAAAGAGATACAAAATTGCGCAATATAAAAGTTTAGAACGATGCAGATATGTAGTATTAGTTGATGCCTTTGATAAAGTTTCCACTCTGTCGAACAATTCGAGCCATGCACAAGCGTGGATTCAAGTATGTCATGCAGTAGTTTAGCGGTATGAATATTTATGCTTGGAATCAATCAAATATACGAGTTCCCCATCAGTTGGGTCCAATTTGACGGATAAAGTTCAACTGCGCGATTATGCGACATTTTCCAAGTTTCCTGCTAACTAAATATTACAAAACCTTTGATTCGATTTGGTATCGCTTGGCGGCGAATTTAAAAAAAAATCCGAATCTTTAAGTTTTTCGTCGAACCATCGCATTGAAACGCCAAGTTTGTGCATTAACGTCGACAGTAATTAGCCTTTACTTTGCGTCACTAATTAACAGAAAGCGAGAGGCCAAATGTGCGCCACCTAAAAGCACGTCATAAGTTCAGTCGCGTGATTTTGACCGGCAATATATGATGGTCTTTAAATTCAATTCACCTCGTCCCTCGCTCCACAATGAAGACGCGCACGGAAATTTGATTTCCGTTTAAAAATGTAACAAACCCATGCGCTGCTACTTTACTTTTATATCGCTCTGATTTACGAGGTTAACAAATTAATGTAAAATCGGCCTGACAGTCATGATTTATTATGCAAGTCGATATCAATTGGAACGTATATTTCCAACCTCGTTTGTATTGCAACCAATTAAGCTAATCAGCCAAGTTGCTCCGGCTTGTTAACACGACTTTTATTTTATTGCCTTGTGATGTCACATTTTCAGATTAAAAAAATGGTTTATAATTTGTGCATTCAAATTATGTTCAGATCAAAACTAGAATAACAACTTTAGAATTATGATATAGGATTTTTTTTATCTATTCGTGAAATAGACAACAAAAATTGCAATCAATGAATTTATCATTTTTATTCAATTCAATTCAATTTTGTTTGAATTAAACATTTAGGAACAAAGTTTTCGACATTCTTTTTGAATTGAAGCACAACAAACTTTGTAAGAAGATTGGAGAAAAATATTGAGTTTATAATTTTGATTAGAATTGTATGAATTAAAATTTGAGGAACAAAGTTTCACGATCTTTCTTGAATTTTGCAGCAAACTCTGTTTGGGCGACCTTTTTGTTCTAAAAGCGTTAGAGATTTAAACTGCACCATCACCTGGAGGTATTAGAGTTCTTCTGACAAGACGCAGAACGATTGACGAAAACCAAATAAACGCCCTTATGCGCGCACACATATTCATACAAGTTGGTGCAAAAAGCCGAGCCAGCGTGTCTCGGAGTCACGTCATCCTTTATCACCGTTACGTGATAAAATTACGCGTAATATACCTTGATCTCGAAACTTCGCTCACTAATTCATTTAAAATTGTCCGTAATAGTTCAGCGTGGAATAAATCTTTTATATCCAGTCAATCAAAGTGTTCTCAGGATCAACTTCAATTTTGTTTCATTTTGTTTCATTTTTTTCATTTCTCATTCTTATGAGAGTATAAATAAGAATCAATACAAAGAAAAACCAAAATTTCATTGCCTTGTTTTTATGTACAAAATTTTTTTTTTATTATTCGTGAAAACGAAACGATACAGTACAAATTGAAGTTTCACGAAAAAATGTGATAAAGTTTCGATTACTAATCGTTCGTTGTCGGCATTGATTTGTTTGCAATAAAAACGCAGGAGGCGATGAAATGCTAAAAAAATCGGCGTTCAAAATGTATATTCGAAAACTGCAATCAAATGTAATTTCGCAACGATGCTAAGCGATATTTCCTTCGCTTGTTCGTTTATTTTGTCAACATCAGCCGGATAAAAATCAATCTAACATTGGGTAGCCGGGTTTTGCACGAAATTGGCAACGAGGAGGCAGAATTGGAAACGAAGGTACAAAAAAACATGAATACAGAAACATCAAAGTTACATCAGTCAGCAGCGGTTCTAGTGCAAAATAATCGACATATCGCAGAGGGAGAGGAGTTGAGATTGACAAAACGACGCGGCGCAAATTACGATAACGCGAGCCTCTCGATCAATTATTCGACGAGCACTCAACGTCTCGTCGAAGAATTGCGCGGCTTCACTGTCTCGCGAGCGCATCATTCATTCTTCTCGAGATGCACTCAATTCGCTGTCAATATAACATGCCTGTCACACACAATTCCCGACGAGCATATGAGATTTTTTTGCAAATCACTGTTCTTTCGAGTGCCACTGAAACGCCGACTCGATATTTGTTTTAAAAAATATGCGCCTTGGCAGAATAATCCTTGCCAGCATATTTCCTTATTCTTCTCGAAATTTGCAAGCATTCTTTTCAAATCAGCAAATCATTTGCTGTTTTTGAACAGAGCTACAATTTATTCTCTTCCATTTTTCAGATAATTTAATTGTTTCAAACTATTTCAGTTTCAACTAAATAACTTTCATAAATTATAATGTAGAAACTTTATTGTGCAATTCAAAATAAATTAATTGTATTCAGTTTAATAAAATTACATAACTGTATTCAATCAATTTTGAGTTAATGAACGAAGTTAATAAATTTCGTGGAAATTAATTAATACTTTACAGATCCAATATTCTATATTCCCATTAAATTTTCAAATTTAAATTCAATTTTGAAAAGAAGTGGAAAATGAATTGATCTCATTAAAAAAATGGATCTAAAATAAAGCTGAAATTATATCCTCAAAAACTTAATCCCACTTGTAAACACTTGAACTGAATATGGATTGATCTTAACTATTGTTGAATGGATTCCCAATCTAGTAGAACTTAGATGAACACAGTTCGATTTTTTTTTTTATTTTGACTATTTGACCATAAAACATTCATTTTGCTTCCTTAAAAAGTGAAATTACAATTTCAATTAATCTCATAACCATAATCATAAACAATCATATGGTAAAAATTACCTGCAGACGGGGCAAGGCAATATCAAAATTGCCTGACGAAACTTAATGCATTATTCAACAAGATATTCGCTTTTAATGTACAAATATATGTACTTGGTGTAAGACCTTCCACCTTCTTTGTTGAACAAATTTTGTAGCTGCTGTACGATCGGGTCCACAATGCAGGCCGTGTTCAGTCCGTGCCAGGCCACGGCGTACGCGGACAGGTGGGCTATTTGCCAGGAACAATAGCACTCGTATGATATTGCATACCATCCCTCTGAATAAACTCGCTGCACACGATCAACGTGAATAAATTCGTCGAGGAAACTTGTCCGATATGAACAAATTGAGTTTTCCTTCAACTCGAAGTTTTCCTATGAATAAAAATCAACGATGTTTTCAAAAATATCTATTTTCTTGCCTTTTTTATTTTATTATTAATTTTTTTGTTTTCATTATATGTTAAATGTTACATAAAAATTTTGTTTGGAAGTTAAATTCAATTTCACTGCCTTTTATTAAAGGAACACAATTACCAATTGAAAATGTATTATGCTGATGTTAATTTAATTTAGTTTAAAAATCACCTCCCTGTTGGGAGATGATTTTAACTCATTTAGTAATGTTTTTGAGCATGTTCAAAAATGTTATAAATTAGTTTATGCATTGGCCACAATAATATCATATTCACTCAAGTTTCGAATGTATTATTATAGGGGTGGAATCTCTTCATTGTAAAATAAATGGACTTTGAGTGACGCTCGAATTTTTGGTGGTAATTGCTGGTTGATGTTAATTGAGTTAAAAAATTGATCGTATAACAAATAATTAGAAATACGCTGCAATAATCTCGTCTAACAGACATCTGAAATTAAGAATAAACTTTATATCGGAGACCAGATTATTTTGCAATTTGTTTGTTTGTTTATTTGTCACACATTTTACATGTGAAAAAGAAAAATTTTGTTTGTTATTGACGAACATGTCAATCTGTCATTAACGTCAGATTTTGATCAAGTCAGACTGGAGAAGTAAGACGTTACCATTTTCTGTGATACTGGGAAAAAAATTATCTTAATTTCAGATTGATGACATTTGAAAATGTTTTATATTCGGATGGCAAGCAGGTGATCGGGTTTATACATCATGACGCGATTCGATCTGACTGAGCGTATTGAGTGGTCGGAGTGGTGGATATCTCTTGCGCGCCAAAAGACACACGATAATCCACGTGAATGGGCACGGTAGAACTAATTACAGGCATTTGAGCATACTCTGACTGGGCTCGTATATCCTGTGTACGCAGACCATCATACGAGCGTGCCATTGTGCATTACGGCCTCGCATGGCACTACCGCTCATCGCTACATACCCAGAACAGTAGGTTCATTGTAGTTAATCTCAGATAACTGTATGCTTCTTGCAGCCTCAGGACAAATGGAGGTCTCGAAACAGGACGAGTGCGCAGGGAATTAGGCCGGGCACTTGACCTCTGGGCAAGGAACTCCAAGCTCACCTTTCAGGAGATCAACAGCGATAATGCAGATATCTTAATTTCCTTCCATAAGTGAGTATTTAATTAATCATAATGATTTGTAATTCAATTTTTATCAATAATTTAAACCATCAGAATTTGTATAAATAATATAAATATATATCAAATTAATATAGCACAAAAATATGTCAGATGTTAATATACTTATTTTAAATAATTCATTCACGAAGTTTAATATGGATGAAACGCTACAATATTACAAAACAAAATTTATTTGTATTCTTACTCTCATTTTTTTCAAATTATGGAACTTTCACATCTAATTTGTTATACCCAACTCTTTTCATCCTAGACCTCAAGAGAATAATAAAGTTTTTCCATACTTTAGTGTGAAACAATTTGAAATGAAGTAAATAATTGTTAGATTTTTTTTGTTCATACATTTTTATTCGAAATTGAAGTTACCACTAAATCAAATTAGAAACAAAATTTTTAAGTATAATTAAATAATTAAAAAACCAATCGACCCAAAAAAGTACTAAAACATGAAAAAAAAATCATTGATTATGACAAACAAGAAAGATAAATGAAAAGAATGTTCGAACATTTTTAGCGTATATATATATATATATATATATATATATGGAGATGTATCAGGATGAAAAGGTCTGGATGACTATAATTGAATTTTTTCAGTTTTACTCCATCACTCGATCATAGGGTTAAAAACCCACTTCAGTCTGCTCTTAATTCAAAGAAAAAAAAGCGAAAAAAATCATCTGTTTAATATGTACGCTCGATTTTATAAACTGCAATCACTTGAATAAACTTTATAATGTACACTAGTCCAAAAAAAAAAACGCAACACTCGATTTTCATCAATTTTTTCAACATTTTCAAACGTACATAACTTTGTCATTTTTTATCGTAAAAAAATAACTAAAAACAGAAAATGAATGTTCAGAATCCAATCTTTTTAACCATGCCATTGAAAACTCACATTTTGTTGATTCAGATGGCGCTACGATCAATTGAAAAAAAAACTAACGGTTATGTTAGCGGTACTCACGGTACACACATACACACGAAATCTTTATTTCATAAAGAAATGTTCAAAACCAGGAACAACGATTGTGACAGTTTTTAGAACGAAAATTTTAGGGGAATGCAATTTTTTAATGGTAATTAATGTAACATTAAAATTCTTAATACGCTTTTTCAATGTGGCACCAAACTGGGCAACGATTGAGGTCTAAGAGAGGGAATTTAGAAGTACAATTTCCACTTTCAAAACTTAATTTCCGTGCAAAATTGCCAAAGTTATGAGCAAAAATAGCCAAAATTACCTTTTTTTTGAAAAGCTCGTAAAATCGTCAAAATTCATTTTTTTTAACTTTGTTTTTTTGAAATTGTTGGAAAAAGATTTAACTTCACGAATATGCAATAAAAATTGATGGTTAACAGTCGATTTTCTCCGATACAACGTCTTAAAGACGAATGTAAAATGTCCTAAAAAAATTTTTTTTTTCAATCGATCGTAGCGCCATCTGAATCAACAAAATGTGAGTTTTCAATGGCATGATTAAAAAGATTGGATTCTGAACATTCATTTTCTGTTTTTAGTTATTTTTTTACGATGAAAAATGACAAAGTTATGTACGTTTGAAAATGTTGAAAATATCGATGAAAATCAAGTGTTGCGTTTTTTTTGGACTAGTGTATAAAATGTTCGACCTTATTGTAGAACTAATGTCACGCGACGTGATAATTGCATTTCATCAGCAATTTAATTCGAAATAATTGATACACCTGTGCAGCATTCATTTTATTCGTCCCAAAAACCCGACCGCCAGTAACATTGATAAACAGCCAATGGCAATCAGTTTTTCGATACATGCTATAAAATGAATCACACATTTATCTGAAAATTTTTATCGAGATTTATTCAATTCATCAAAAATAAATTTTAATCAATAATATTTGACAAAGAGATATTTTTTTATATTTTTCATTTCGGATTTTTCGTTTCATTTATTACTTTTTTTTTATTGACAAAATAAATAAAATGGGTGCGTGTAAATCAAACAATCAAATTTATTTTCGATTGTATTTAAGCTCTCAAAAAATAACACAACTTTAGGTCATTTTAACGTTGGTATTCGACACAAAAGCATTTTTGAATTGCAAGTCAGCGGATGGAAATATGGCTGGTTCAACGCGTGAGAAGTGTTTCTGATGCAAAATGCAAGAGAGAGTTTGGATGACATTTCATGTCAAATAAATTTGCCGGACATCGGGAAAACTGAATAATTTAAAACGCACCCAAGATGTGACTCGAAACCATCGACAGTCCTCTGGCCACGAGTTAAAATTCGGTTTTTGAGTGCCAATGCATTTAGCAATATGCATTTGCATTTAGAGATTACCAATATTCAACTCACGTGCAAGATCAGGCAGAAAAAAATAGAAAAAAAGTTGTATTTGCATTTTACAAAAGTTGATGAACAACCATTTGCTATACGCGGAATTAACGGAACATTTGGGATGCAAAAAACTGATTTGATAATTTCGCAGTTAACGACAGATTTTCTGCACCCTGTAATTATGTTACTCAAACTTGGATTCCTTTTTTCAGAGGCTATCACGGTGATGGATACCCGTTCGATGGAAAAGGACAGATTTTGGCCCACGCATTCTTCCCTGGCAAGGACCGTGGCGGCGATGCTCATTTTGACGAAGAGGAAAGTTGGCTGCTGCAGCACAATAGCAACGATGAAGAAGAGGGTACCCAAAACTTTTTAAATTACCTGGAGAAGAGCAAAAAAAACAAACAAAAATAATAACTATCATTGAAACGGTTGGGTTGTGAAAAACTCAGAAAATCAAATTCACGCCTGTCTGTGACGCTTGGTTCAATTAATGAAATTAAAGAGACATTTTTTTCGAGAAGGGAAAATGATGCAATTGCTGGCATTATATTTGTAACAAAGTTATTGCCGAGTCAGCAGCAAAACGTTGAACACTGGAAAGTGCGAGCGTGCTTAGAATTAAACATATTACCACAATTCAAGTAGACGCTGATGTATGACGGCGCTACTTAACGCGAAGCGTTTCAACGCTTGTAAGAGTCGCTATGATTAAAACGTAAACAGATTCGTCTTGCAGACGACACATTACAAGAATTAAAAACAAAAACCTACGGAATCTGATAGATGTCATCAAAATAAATCGAGCTCTGCAGGCATTCTGATAACAGTGAAAAGCCATTTTTTTTCTTTTCTTTTTTTCTTTCCATTTAACAATTGTAAAAATTCAGAAAAATTTGTCACCGAATTAATCAAACTTTTATGTCGATTCCAAATCATTATAATTTTTCCTGCGTTGGGTATTCAAATTGAAACGATGATATCGGTTCCGGATCACGCCGTAGCCAAATGAGTCACATGACCGAGAAATAATGCCCGAATGTCTCAGTCGAGATGAGAAAGCGATGAGCTTTTAACAGGCCGGGATTATTCAGCCGCTGCCTTAAGACGAAAACTAAATTAGGCGGCGGTGGATTTGCCAGAGACTTCGTTAGACAAGGAGATCGAGAGCGTCGCCCAAGGTTCCTCCGTCGCCTCGTTACTTTCTAATTTCCGCGTCTTCGCGATCCCCCTGCTATTAAATCGTCTAACTATTTTAATATTGCGACACAAAATCCCATCAGCTGAGCCGAGATTGGAGACCCGTTGTGGCAACCGAAGGGCGACAGGTGTTTGTCAACTTCCTCATGCGCGACCATGAATTCCCATCGTCTGGATTAAGTAGCGATATTGTAAAAGAACCATGGTCGTTATCGTCGAGCATCATCATATTTTTTATATTCACTTTAATAACAATAAATATGTTGAAAGTTTTATAAAAGTGTTTTGGTGTCTATCAATTTGAAAAAAAAAGTAACTTCAAGCTTGTAACATTTAAAAGCCATATCTTCGTTAGTTATAAAAGAAAGTAGCGTTGAATGAAAAATTTATGGTTGCCAATGTTATTAAGTGACTCCGTAATTGTAAAAACTTTTATAAACTCATGGTCGATGAGATTAACATAAATGAGGAACACGGTTTTTGCTCATCATTACTGGATTGCATTTTTTTTAACAATTGAACAGATGAAAAGGTGCAAAACTCCACTTTGAAAAAGTTGTCCGAGTGCTGGGAAAAATAATGAGGCAACTGGATCAGCACCGTTAAAGATCACTTTGACAAAAAAAGGGAATAAAAATTGAGAGAGAAAAAAAATGATGATGAACTGTATTAATTTACTACCTCTTGGTTCTCGAGTTGTGCGAAAAATTATATTAAAATAGTGAAAAACATCAGGTTACAAAAGATGAAAAAGTATTTTTTATGGTGTAACAGACAGAAATGAGAACGGCTGGTGGAGTTCGGTGAAAACTCACGCGGAAAAACCAGCTGAGCGCACAACTAAGACTGCTGATAATGGGCGCTGAACGCATGAGCTAAGAAATATAAGGAGCGCCAGGAATGTCCCAAAAATGGCGCCCGACTAACACGAAGAATAACACGATTACCCCTGCAGTCGAGCACAACGCAATGGCAAAGAAATTGCACTCCACAGTCTTGGCACGTCTCAGAATAATAATTAAACGTGCCTAGATTGCTCACGATTATTTTCTTATTTGATCTGTAATGGCGCGTTTTGATTGATAAAAATAATGGAAACGTTTAAAAAAAGATATTATCAGAATTTAGGATGAGAAAAAAAATTATAAACAAATCAAAAACTAATTCAATTAAAGGGGTGTAAATACTGAAAACACGAATTTATGGTTAAATTTGTTTAAAGAAGACAATAAATCTGTGTTTTTTTTTCTTCATTTTATTACTATTATTTTAAAATGAGTTTTCACTGGCATAACAAATTAAACGAATCTGAGACATTTTGATATCGCACAAAGTTTTAGATGCAAATTATGCTGAAAATTATCAGGAATAATACTGAATGAATTTAGCCAAGAATTTGCCAAGACTTTTAATGTTGCCGAAAATTAATTTGATGTGAACATTTATATTCAGAACTCGTTCTTTGTTATAACTTTATAATTTAGATGTAGATTCATGTAGTGTGTACACAATTTTAAAAACCAAAGTGTGTCAACTTTGGTACTTATAAACTAAAAGTGAAACAAACACACTATTTGTGACATTATCAAAAATAAATTTGTAAATCGAAAATGAATAGTATATAGTTATTGGCTGATATAAACTAAATTACTTCTGAAATTGGCGTGTTGAGTAAGCTCACGATAAGTTAGAGAGAGTTGCAAGATGATTCTGAGTGAAATTGCGTGCTTAAAATTGACGTGATAGTCGGAAAACTGTCGCGGAAAACTTGTACTGGTGTTAATGCTCATAAACCATGAGTCAATCTATAGATATTGTTCAAGATATCGATGTATTCCGTGAAATACATTGACTCTATAATACGCCTATTCTCTTTATTCATTTTGAAAATTTGTACCAAACATTCAGCAACAATCTCAAAGTTCAACAAGTCAGACTAAACTTATTGAATTTAACGGAGTTAGAATGAAACTATTGTATTCGTACAAAGGTTGATTCCTCGTTTATGAAAATGTTATAAAACGTTAAAATATGTTTTAATTTACTATTAGTTTACTGGCTTACTATAGTTTAGTTCACTGGTCAAACTGATCCCATTATTTGACGTCATAAACACGTATAACTAACTTGGTTGGCATGTCTTGATGTTTTAGGCACCAGTTTGTTCGCCGTGGCAGCACACGAATTTGGGCATTCTTTGGGACTGGCCCATAGTTCAGTCCGTGGTGCGTTAATGTACCCGTGGTACCAAGGTCTTAGCCCGAATTACGAACTGCCGGAGGACGACAGGCATGGGATTCAGCAGATGTACGGTAAGTACGTGACGTGAATTTCGGATTCTTGCGTGGATTAAACTTTCACATACTTCGCCGTAAATTCCGCATCGCAAAAAACCGTCATCATTAGCATAGAAACGACCCGCAACCGCTAAGTGTTAATTAACTCGTAATGAGTTTTGCATCTGAGCATGCAGCGCGCATCTTCGAGCTGGGAAAACATCCGACCGTGAAAGACTTATTGGGTTTCTATTATTTGTTCAACGATTGCGAGACCTTGGTCTGACTAAGCATTGATCTCCTCCACTGAATCGTGTCACTGTGCATGTGTTACTTTAATTATCGTTTATATACGTAACAAAAACTCAATTTCTTCCTCTGCTGACTGTTAATTCAGAAATATCAAATTAGTTAGAACAACGATATTTATATTCAACAAATTGTCGAGGGTTTCCAATTTTTAAATATATCTCGTTGATTGATCAACCTCGACAATTTAAAGCGCGAAGGTATAAAATAATGTTATTACAAGGTAATGGTATTAAAACATAATATAAATTAACGACAATTAAAAAGGAAAATTACAGCTTTAATGAAATCTCAAATCTGATTATTAACTAAATGAAATATAGCATCAAGTCCATGTGTTTTAATAAGTTTAAATCAAATTTACATTGTAATTTGTATGAATCTACAATGCACTTTTATTTCAAACGTTTGTAGTTAATATTGCATTAATTTTTCGTTAAATCTAATTTTCAGAAAATCCCGGAATTTGTATGCCCGACATGGAAGCACAATAAAAGACTTGAATTATTTCGCGAAATACCTTGACCCGATTGTGAATATTTAAAACGCATCCAATTAAATTACATATTACAATTACACTCGCTGAATTCTAAAATGCATACCTGGAAGTTACACAAACTGTAAAAATTACATTCACATTTTCGAATGGATAAGCTCTAAAAAATGATTATAAAACAAAGGTAGAGATTTTTCAGTCTGTTATTTGTTTTAGAAAAAGAAAGAAAGAAAAAAAATTAAATGTGTGTGATAGGAAAATTTGAAACACGACCCTGGATCGAAACAAACCACCGAAATTGGATTACAAAGCCCGCGACGCTCAGTCGATTGCACGAGAGGGGCCTTGGGGAGGAAAAAAAGGTCTCGCGACGAGAATACGCGATACAATACGATCAGTTTCTTTTGCAAGTGGAATCCGTTTTTGCGTTCCGTGCCATTTGTTCTCGATTTTCAAACGTTATTCACTCGTTGGCTGGCGATCATACACGTTGTGCTGAAAACAATGCTGTCTGCGGTCGCCATGTACTCGACTCGACAATATCGGCGTATCTTATTACGATTAAAAACAACCGCAAGAAATGAGTCGTGAATAAAACATGAAGAATGACCAGGTCCAGCGCTGATTGAACGCTCCCGCGTGTGGCTGGCTCTCTTTGATGTACAGCCAAGTGTCGCGCGACTAATGAGCCACGGCAGTCCGGTTTGCATTTGTAATAACCCGCGGGCGTTAATGTACGAATAATTGAGGCGCCGTCAGATCAAATCTAAATGGTACGAGAATTATGCTAATTCCGCTTGTTTATCACAACCCTCCGTTTAATCCTGTTTCTCTAACTTAGTTATACAACTTCTTTTTTTGCCCCTTCGTAAATTCTGTGATTAAAATTTCCTAGCCCGACTTTCAGTATACCGGAGGTTGAAACTTTGATTTCCAAGGCTGGAAAATCTTGGAAATACTAAGTTGCGAATTTGAAACATCCGATGTTGAGAATGAAGTTTAATTTAGATAATGATGAAGAGTCTGAATCTTCGAGTCTTACTTTCAAGGTTTTGAATTTGAGTTTTTTCATTCAGAGAATTCTTGCTCATTTTCGTTTATTATATTAATTATCAACCTGCGGACCGTTTTAATGAGTCTGTTTAATATAGACGCAAGTATCTGTGATATCCGAGAAATGTATTCAAGGGAGATCAGAATGTGCATTGCAGCCCCGTGTCTTTTGTGTAGTAAATTATTTTGTATTAAAGGTAACCAATCTAAATCTGTATAGCATCAAAATCAAAGCATTTCTATTCATTGGACGTTCTCTTCGGACCATAGCGAATCTTTAAGAAGGTATATATTTTTCTCCGCTGTATCACTTTTTTCTATCTGCTAGTTTTTTTCGATGTTTAACAAAATCAATTTAGGGTTAATAGATTTGCCAATTGAAATCCTTAAAAACATCCTCAAATAAATGGACAAACATGGATTACGTAAAAAGCATAAATTATATTTATTATTATTATTATTATTATTAATTTCGTTTCTTAATTTTATGAGAACGCATTTTAAAGAAAAATATCTCGATTAAATGTTGCACAAGTAATAACTTAGGAAAAGCAACTTTGTCATAATTTTAATCACTCAATATCGTCGATTCCTCTACTTCGGGCTACTGTCCTTTGTTTGCTGACAACTTTGGTCTAACATTATTAGTTTAACGTTTGTTCAGTGTTGGCTGCAACAGTTGCTATAAACTCTAGTCCATCGTTAAAACAAATTTCGATGTCAGTATAAATTTGTCTTAGCGTGACTTCTGTTTGATTCACGGTTCCAATTATTTTACCAACTCAATTTGTTACCTCAAAACTGAGGTATATAATTTGTTGTATCAGTTTTTATTATCCAGTGTAAAAAGTTGTATTCAATTCAACTTAAATTCAAAATGAATAATGAGAAAGGAAATTTGGCAAATGAAATTTTCCATCTGATATAAATTATATTTGACGCTCGACTTCATATGAAAAGGAATAGTTTGAAAATATCGGATCGTTACAACATCAAAAGGAATATTTCTGTACATAATAAATTATTACGATTGCAATCTCTTCTGAATAATTTAACCGTCACATTTTTATCTTGAAAGCAACAAACAATTTTTCATTCAATTTAAGAGACTTTTGCAACAGCTCTTTGTGTAATCTCTGCTTCCATCCTGATTTTACACTTGATGATTTAATTAAAAATACATTTTCATTCAAAAATAATTTAACAGCTCCGAATTAATTCTTGGCGACTTCGTTAAATCTGCTTGCCATGATTTATTATTAATATTTTATATCTTAATGTTAGAATATTGAATTATATGTTTACATATTTTCCGTTAAACTTCAAAGGATCATTATATTTTAAATACAAAACTATTACAAGAATTGTTTGTATTGTTATACTGTGAATTTACTGAAGCATCGCATATATCAATAACAGCTTTGCCTCATTTAAATATCACCAGTTATTATCATAACATTGAAAACACTGAAAAAAATCAAGCCATGCTTCTATATAATATTTTACCTTTCAAGTTAAGTGATTTTTTTTTCATTCGCTACAAAAGACAACTTGAAAATGCTAAAATAAAAACGAAACAGATCTATTTTGTTTCATCATATAAATGAAATTTTGTTCTGAATCGTTATGAAAGTTAACTTGGAAATCGAAAAAAAAAACGTTTGTATTATTTTATAATTTTCATTTTTCCTTTAAAATTGTGAATTGTTATTTTTTGAACAGTTAGAAATGTGAGTTTGAAAAAGTTGATATTCAACGTAAAACAGCTTGAACAAAAGCGTTTCTTTGTTCCTAAAAAGAGAAAGACCACGCTGAAAAACGTTTTTTAATATCCGATTAATTGGTTGAACACAAAGTGCGGTTTTCTTGAGTCATTGCGACAACATCGACGTAATTAAAGCTCGTGGTTAACGTGAGCTAAATATATTCGGCCAAATAATTACCCTTGTCTTGATGAAACGAGTCGCCCTTCCCTCCTTGAGTCTCGTTGGATGTAAATTGTTGTTGTTCCAGTCGATGACAAGATGAATTATACCCCGTTGGAATTGGCAGCTGTTGAATCAACATTTAAAATCCATCTCGACTCACGTAGAACACGCTTACCAAAAGTTGCAAACGAACATTTAAGCGCTATAGATATCCATCCATGAAAATATTCCTTTTCGTAATTTAAAGTTCGCCAAAAGTTCGCGCGAGAAGTGTGACTACATGCACACTTACTCGCTCGTACATTTTCATTTGAATAAAATATCGTGCTGAGCTGAGCAAACACTGCTCGTATTATTTACGCATGCAGTGATCGACGATCTTTCTTTCATCGCTTTATCATTTTTCCTCTTGTTCCGTCTTTATAACCTGCTAAGATCTTATTATCCGGGTCACAAAATTTTCCATTCACCGTTGCTGACAAAGAAGAGACTTGAAATACAAAAAAAACTTAAATTTAGGGAGAAAACATTTAAGATTATGAAAATGAAAAATAAGAATGTTTGTATCTCTTTTTTTTTTCATCTTTTTTTTGTTGAAAAAACATTTTTCATTGAATATTAAAAAGAAGCTTTCAGATCAGTCGGTCGTTGCTTATTTGTCAAGTCGAAATGCACTTGACGAAATCTGTGGGCAATGCTGCCGAATCACAGAATCGTTTTCAACGATAATTGTTGACAAAAAGAAGTCGGGATAATCAGGAAAATTTCGAAACACACCGAATAAAGGGAAACTGGAAGCCTGTTATGGTAATTACTAATTACCGTTCCACTGAAACATCTTAAGATCGCGCGAACTCGTTACGTATTCCGGACAGAACCATTTTCGTTATATTCCACCACGACTAATGAAAAAAACGCGCACTCCACTCGACTACTCGAGATTTTTCATTCCGCACATCTTCGGTTTATGCCTGGTACGTTGTACATGAATTGCAACAAAAAAAAAGATAAAGTAAATAAAATAAAAAAATCGATCTCATAATATTGATTCGACAATAGAGTGGTGGAGCGAAATAACATTTTGAAGAAAGTGTATTATATAAAATTCAATATGCATTTCAGCGTATTATGAGTATTTCTAAATTGGACTCATTTTTAGTTTTCACTTTGAATTTGTATTCCGTTAAATTCTGTTAAATTTAATTGAGGATACGCAGAAATACTTTACAGAAATCATTTTTAAATCTAGGTACACGGATTCAATCTGTGTTCAAATTAGTTTAATTCAATATTTGTTTCAAAAAGATCTCAAATATCATTTTGAATGTCATATAATTTTACTTGCAATTATTCAAATGATAAAATGTGATAGGGTTGATTAGCGATGCATCTTGGGATTGTTATTTGAAATTGTACAAATCATAGCTATGTGCGAACGTAATTTTTGTCTATTCAATGAAAAACGAAGGGAAATGCACAGATGAATAAATATTGCCAATCAAAGTTGAAATAAAAACTGTTCACAAATTGGCTCATATGGAATTACACGATTTTCGATACAAAAGTTGGGTGGAACGTTGAAAGCCAATTGTACTCTCCATAAAGGCAGTTATACTAAATTTCAATAATCTACTTACGGAAACTCAATGATTGAATTACCTCGAAGTTTTCGAAGAAATTACCGATTCGATAGCTCATTTCAGCCAATTTCAAGCGCACATTTTTTATAAATCTATAGCGACTTTAATTCCGTGATATTCTAATGTTATACCCACTGCCTTATTTTTATACCGATCAGAACGACTTTTGAGTCTCCAAAACAAACAGTTTAATTCAAAAGGATGATTATTTTCTGAACTTTAAAGTCAATCTTTTTTTATGTTGCATCTGATCCTCAAAGCTTAACTTATTGATGAATATAGAATTTTCGTTTGAATAAAATAAAAGTTTCTTGAGAGCTCGTAAGAGGATGCAATTTAAAGATAATAATGCTAAAAATGCTGTTGCTACAGGTGCTCAGGAAGGTAAGCTCTGGGGCAATATACCCGGGGTTTCAACGACACCAACAACCCGAACTGTGAGCAGCACTGCAAACACCCCCACGACTTATCGACCGTGGAGAACGCGTCCAACGAGGCCAAACCATTATCCAGAGGACAGACCGCGAACATCCCCACTGCCTCGATATCCCTCGAGAACAGGTCAGGAATAACAATTAATTGCGTAATTCCTTTGCCAATACCACATCAATTCCTTTGAAATTAATTTTTCAATTGTCATAATTCCACGAGTGCCCGATAAATCAATATGTCAAACACCGAATTATCATTTTTATACTCTTATTTTTTTTATTCGAATTCAATATTTATCCATTTATAGGAACATAAATGCTGAGTATTATTTGAAATAAAGTCAAGGCCAGACGTGAAGTTCTTTTTCTTAATTTAGATAGATTTAAAAGACAAATGTATTTATTATTAGTAAAAAAAAATGTATATTTGATGAAATGAATTTGATGCCAACAGGTAGACCAGATTACCATCCTCAGAGGCCGAATTACTGGCCGCACCAACCCCATAAACCACACAGGCATCACACAACGAGCACTACGACAACCACGACAACGACCTTAGCACCAACCACACACCGTACCAGGCACCACTGGACCCCGACTACAAGGGATGACGTACCTGACAAGTGCGACACCACCTACGACGCCATCAGCGTCATTCGCAGGGAGATATTCATCTTCAAAGGCCGAGTACGCTTGATCATTTACATATACCACGTTAATGCCCTACGTTGCATCTCCAATTTCTACCAAACATAATGTTACCCCACTGACAATTGATATTATCTTGCAATAATTTCAGTTCATACAAACAAATTTTCACAACGTTTTAGAATTATAACGGTTTTGTATTAGGTAATTGTTTCTTTAAAAGCTCATATTTATGGTCTGTTGAATAACAAAGATAAGATGCACACCACTTCTAACTGAAAGGTTTACTCGCGTTTATGTTTTTTACTTCTCTTTTTAGGTCTTTTGATTTTCCAATTCAAGCGTCGTAAATAATAAAAATGTAGTGATAGCATTGCAAAAGCCATCAATCGATGACTCTTTCTGTCGACAAAAAATTCGATCGTCAAAAAAAAAGCCGCTCAGAAAGTGCAGACCAACAAACTGACTGGCATAAAAATTAAAATTACGCTTTTACGTCATGAAACGTGAAATTTTTGTCTGACTGCACTGAATATTAATGTTGTCCGTGCGAATTTTTGCCTAATAATGTACATCTCGCCCAGTTTCGTTTCGTTCTGTTATTTCAACAATATAAATATTACGTGGAATTTGAAATATTTGAAGACATTTTATGAAAAATGATGCGAATAAAAAACTTTCATTTATGAAATTGTTACACTAAGTCAGAATTATTAAAACTTTTTGTTCAAATGTCACGTGTAACGTGAGCTTGAAATTAATAAATTTTTTTAATATTTTCATTTTCCAACTTTCAATTTCCGTTTGATATAACTTAAATTACCAATTTTTTCATAAAACTTCGAGTCAACTTTTTATAATCTACATTTGTGACAATTAAGATTAACGTGTCTGTTAAAAATATTGTTAAAATTGAATTTTGATAACCTTTTTTGAATAAAGAACGTTCATTAAAGTGAGTATATTATCGATTTCAAGTATTTATTCAACAGTTTGAACATCCCTGAAACATTTATTTAATTTATGCAAAGTTCATTTATGCAATGGAATTTCCAATAATGCAATAAAAAATTACAAATTAACATTTCAATTACTGTATTAAAATTTCATCACTCACCCTCTAATCGTACAAAATTCATATTGAATTGTGAAGCTTTTCTTATATAGCTGAGAATATAAGACCATCAAATAATACGAATATGGAAAGTTTTATAGGAAAAGCTATTGGCTATAGCAAGTGTATAGAAAAGAACGAGAAATAATGGCGTATACGGGTTACGCACGTTTATGTGATCATGAATTTTTTAGCTCTTATCCAATAGCCATGAATGAATCAGAATGACTTGTTAAAAAAAATACACAATCACATCAATGAAATTGAATGAAAGCCGATTGAATTTAACGAGTTTTATTTTGTCAATTTCAGTACTTGTGGCGAATAGGCGACCGTGGATTATACGAAGGTTACCCTGCTGAAATTATCCGTCTCTTCAATCTGCCGAAGATAATTGACCACGTAGATGCCGTATATGAGCGACCCGACAAGAAAATAGTCTTCTTCATTGGCAAATTATACTACGTATTTAACGCCAACAAGCTTGAGCCCGGTTATCCAAAACCATTGTGGACTCTCGGATTACCGAAAAGTTTGGAGAAAATCGATGGCGCAATGGTGTGGGGACATAATGGCAGAACTTACTTTTTCAGCGGCACCATGTATTGGAGGTAACTTCCAATTTACAGCACTAATTACCAATATAATCTTCGTACTGTTATAAATTCGGCAAAGTTTGAGCCATCGTGATTAGAACTTTATGATTAACCATATTTCATATCAGACTCGTTGAAAATAACAATTATTCACAACTTTTCTTTCTCACGATAAACATAGTTTGCGTAATCATTTTTTCAATAAATTTCAGATTCGACGAGTCTATTAATTATGTCGAATTGGATTACCCAAGAGACATGAGCATGTTTGCTGGAGTTGGATACTACATCGATGCTGTATTTCAGTGGAACAATGGTAACTTTTTGTTTATTTAAAATTTACTTGACTATTTTAATATGTGACAAAGATACAAATTATAATAAAATTACTTTGTATGTTTTTCATGTTGTAGGCAAGACGTACTTTTTCAAAGATAAAGGATTTTGGGAATTCGATGATATGAGGATGAAAGTAGCTCATGAAAAACCAAAGCAATCCGCATCATTTTGGATGGGCTGTCCAAAAGAAGAAGATACAAATGACATCGACGCGGAAATTCCGAAAAAGTTTTATCCAGCTGTAACCTACTCCTCTTCAAGTAGAAAAGATGCAACGTCCATTTTTATAGTTGTTACAATCTTCTCGACCTTGTTAAGCTATAACTTGGTTGGGTAACGTTTAATCACATCAACCGCGTTTAAACGCAAAACATTTTTCAAACAAGGCATAAAGTATAAGAGGAGACAGTTTATAACTACACACATACGTCCAAAGAACGAGGAATTTAATAACGCTGCCAATGGGGAGAAAATGATAATGCCTTTTACCAGAGTGTTTTTACGACGAAAAGAAAAAAATGATAGTATAATTTGTTATTACAGCTTTTATACTTAACTTTATACAACAAATTGATGAATTATCTTACGACTTTTGTATTAACTTGGAGACTTTGTATCGAGGCATATTTCTTCATGTTATATTCACATGTTCATAAACTCTTTTACGCTTTTTACATACGCCAACTTGACAAAATAAACTGCCATATTGTCTTCAAACAAATAAAACGTTGTCACTTTGGCGAGTTCCCTTTAATTCTTACAAGTACAGTGCAATCATTATGATAATGATTTGGTTTTCGTACCATTTTGTGAATATGAACAAATAAATATAAACAAATTGTAGTAATTTAATCTAATTAGGAAATTTATTATCTTAGTTTAATCATAAATTATACTATACTGTATGAATTTTGATTGTAAATAGTATACATTTGAAGTCTTTATGGTGAGTGGTTATTTTGAAAGAGCTTAAACAAGTATGAATGGTGTCAAAATAGTTAACTTACTAGTTTTGGTAACAGAGGTTTATCTACATTGTAAATGTATATTTTAGGATGAAATGTTGGAAAGGTGTTAAAATTTATACGAATGCTAAGATTGAATTGACTTTTTCGTACTATAGTTTATATACTTTTCACATTTGCTCAGATTTCCATAAAAAAAGAAGAGTGTACAATTCATTCTAATTGAAATAATTGAGATTTGATATCAAAAAGAAGCTATCAAACAACCATTAAAAATATCTGCATTGATTATACATTCCTTTACAGATTATAGTCTAATTTATTTAATGGTTTGAATAAAAAAATGATATATCACAAACTAGAAATCGCAAAATCTTCTGCATTAGCAATAACTATTTCTAATTTATATTTTCTATATGATATATGTAATATGTTTACCTAAAAAATGTATTTAGATTGTTACAAACATTAATTTTCATGTAAAATTGTTGGAAAAACACGTTTACATTTTTTGAGAACGAAAATTGTACCAGAAAAGAGAAAGTTGATTTGAATTCCAAATACGGGTGCTGTACTTGAATATCAAAAGGAAACAAAATTAAGGAACGTCGTATTATTTAATAAAATTCTAACATGAATTATAACGCATAACTAGTTAATATATATAATTGTTTTTCCTTTTACAAAAGTAAAATATAAAAAAAAGAAAACTAAAAAAAAACTTTGACAATGCAACAGCTCAAAATAAGTTAAGGCATAAAACATTTTGTAATGCAAAAGACATTTCTTTACAAAAATATTTTAAATGAATTTCAAAATGGCGTTCTGATCCTACTCTACCGAACCATAACACTCTAAATCGATAAAAGAATTTTCTTGAAGCCAAGGTCTTACAAAGAAAATTCGTCTTTGTTCATGTTCACGTCTAAAATAGTTACAAAAGACTTTTTTTGACATTGCTCGAACATTGTTCTGAATAAACTCTCATATTTGTTCGCATTAGTACTGGAGCCACTACAAGCTCAATAGCCCTTTGCACTTTTTTTTCTCTTTACAACGAACACTGCTAACTTAATTTGATCGAATTTAATTTCGTGACGTTTCAGAAAAGGATAAAGAATGTAAGATTAGAAGAAGAGTTTTGTAAATTTTAACCATCTGAACATTTTAATGATATTTCCAGTTGCTCACTTTATAAATGAAATTACAATTAATAAAACTTGTTGCACACGACAACATTCAAACAAGTGTCTGAAACAATTCAATTAAGTACAAGAAATAAGACAGAGAATTGTCAGTTTAAGAACTGTGATATTCATAAGGATATATATATATAAATGTTATTACTATTGTAAACGTGGTGATTTTATACGACCCTATTGTACGGGATTGCGTGTTTTTTTAATAACAGGAAATTATGTATTTAATCGCAATGCTCTAAATTTTGATAATTATGCTGTGCTTTTTGTGTATATAATGAAATAAAAATGCATATGCATATACATTTTAATTCTTGTTTTTAATCCTTTACTATCCAACTTGTACCAAACAACTAACAATTAAAAAGTATTTTTATTTTATTAATAAACATAATTTTCGAAAAATTCGTCCCTAATCATCATGAAATTAGTCTTTCCACGAATACAACAAAAATTTTTTTCCAAATTTTATAGTTTCTTATCTGAAATATCAATAAAAACTTCGTTTCTGTTCAATTATTCTATTCTTTTTCAAAACACCCGCTAAAAGTACTAAATTCAATATGGTACGTATTTTTGATACTGAAAGCGCATGCGCTGTGTAACAAATTCAATGGTCTAGTAACATTCAACCAGTGGGAATAAACTTGGCAACGCTGTTTACAAATTTTTTCTATAAAACGTATTGGTGTAATTAAATTGTTTATATCACAGTTTGTTTAAAAATACAATAGTCAAGAATTTGAGAATTATGATAGAGATTCAAAGAATTTGATAGATGTCATGCATGAAAAAAAAAAATTTTTTTGTAAGATAATTACACAGGGTCGGTAAAACAGAATCCTGTCAACCATGAAGAAGTGACAATTTCGATTGGGTTTTGCAATTTTGGTGATAAGTAGTCAGTTTTTAACCTAGACAATACACTTGGATTAAATTTGAACTGCCACTGTTTTTTTTTCGCATCAAAACAATCATAATTCTTATCCTAAAGGTAAATCCATCACAAATTCATAAAATATTGCAATTTTTATAGCCTCTAAATGTTTCTCTCAATTCAGACATTTTTTTCCAAACAACAGTGACAAAAACAATGAGCAACGTTCAGGGTGACAGTGATAAAGTACTTAGAAAAAATTGTCCAAACTAAATAAAATAATAAAAATTTCTTTTAGATAAAATAATTATTGTATAATTTTTATCTGAAAAACAATATGAACATACTGGCATTTTATATGACGATTGTTTGATAAATGATTGTTTTAAAGAGCTCTCGCAAGTTCTATAATTTGCAAGTCAATACCTTTTCTGTGATACGATTCGCATCATCACAGTGACACGTGTTATAAAGTCACCATTACTAACGATGATGTAACCTAATTTTGACAGAAAAAATGTAACTAATTTTTTTATTTATAAATTTGATATAGAATTGAACAAAATCACATCCAATGCAGTATTTTTGTGTATATAAAAAGTTATACAAAATTTAATACCATAACCAAAACGTCATCATTTATATTTTCGGATATTTTTTTTTTTTTGTTTATGAAATATACCAAAAATTTAAATGTAAAAACAAAATTTATTGCAATATTAATTTATTAATATCAAAATATAACGTTAATATTGGAATATTTATTATTTTTTTCAGTTTTCCAAATAATGAATTGAAGATGGTTGAAGAAATGGCAGAACCAACAACCGGAACCCAAGCGGATTTCATCAAAGACTTAAATTTTAGCGAAATTGATCCGAACGATCCTTTGACGAAAGCAACTTTGGAAGAGGCAAAAGCTGATGAATGGGTGGATATTCTTGGCAGCGGCCAATTGAAGAAAAAAACCATCACTGAAGGAGAGTCAAATACCCGACCTCAGAGATCAGATTTATGTACGATTTCTTATACTGCTAAATTGGGTAATGGCACCGTCGTTGAAAAAGAGGAAAATCTGGTTTTCCAGATCGGGGATATGGAGCTCATCCAGGTATTAATGTTATATTTGTTCTTTTTATTACTTCATACAATAATAATTATATATATATATATATATTTTTTTTTTTTGTTTTTTTTTCATTACGACAAATTTTCAACTTTATGAAAAAAATTGAAAAGTGATTTTATTTATATTCATTCCATTTCAGGGATTAGATTTGAGTTTGGCATTGATGAACAAAGGTGAAGTGGCAGAAATTGAAATAGCGTCTAGATTTGCGTACGGGTCGATTGGAAAAGAACCAAATATTCCACCCGATAGTACTTTGCATTACACAGTCACTTTGATAGATGTCAGAACAGAAGATGAAATTGAAACCATGAAGTTTCAGCAGAGACAAGAGACGGGGTATACATTTTATCAACGGCCTCTAATTGAATTGAAATTATATTTTTGAAATTAAACAAATGGAACCAATTCTTCTTTTTCTTTTAGAAACAAAAAACGAGAACGTGGAAACTACTGGTTCAAGCGCAACGAGCCCACAACAGCAATTCAATGTTACCGAAGGGCACTAGAATATCTATCGCCTCCAGAAGAAGCCGACACAGCAAATGCATGGAAAGATTCGGATCTGCAAAGTTTGCTCAAAGATCGAATGGTTGTCTATAATAATCTGGCCATGGCTCAAATCAAAGCCGAAGCTTATGACGTTGCACTCGAAAGTGTAGAAAATGTGCTGCGGTGTCAGCCCAACAACGACAAAGCTTTGTTCCGAAAGGGCAAAATTCTGCACATCAAAGGTGAACACACCGCAGCGTACAACACTCTTCTGCAAGCACTAAAAGTGAATCCCCAGGACAAAAAAATTATCCAAGAGCTGGAAATCATAAAGCGAAAGAGCAAACGTGATGCACAAACGGAAAAGAATTTATACCGCAAAATGTTGGGAACGAAACAGTCAAAGAGCGAAACATCCGGTAACAAAAAGGAGATTAAAAAAGGCTCATCAACGCTTGCCTGGAGCGTAATTGGTGGAACAGCGATAGCAGTGGTCGGATTATTCGCCTACCGAATAATCTCGTGAGAATCGTCGAGAGAAGAGAGGTTGATTACTTAAATGAGCTGCCATTCCAACTATTTTGTATAATTTATCATAAGTTGAAATGAAAATTATTGATCTACAGTTTTTGAAGTTTGTATTGACTAATAATGAAATATTTGACCAAGGTCACAACTGTATAATTAATCTAATAATATACATCAAAGCGTTATTCGCGTTTTTATAATTATATTATTGTACATAAATATGACTCCGATAAAAAAATGAAAATCAAATTTCGTGGGTAGATAATAACAACAACCAATTATCGGCATGAGGAAAAAAATCTATTCTTTGTTAAATTAGTTGATATTTATTGACAAAAACATATAAATAGATCAATGTTATTGAAGGGTGGAATCCAATGGAAATGGTTGACCAATGATGAATAAATCTAGATCAATAGAATATTGAATCGATATTTTTATCTGTGTGTTAATAAAATCTTGGTCAGTAATACAAGCACCGGTTTTATGGACATTATTTATTCAAGAAAGTTAACATCCAAATTACATTCATTTTTGTTTGTTTGTTTGTTTGTTTGTTCGTAAATGTTACAAAAACTCTGTGTGCGATACATTTTTGTATTTTTCTCTTCTATAACCATCGACCGGGAAAAAATAAGTTTCAACAAAATGCTTCTTCAACTAGACGATTAAAACATTGTTCGTATATATCATTGATTTCACATCGGATAAAAGGTATTTGCAAATATCTATAACGTGCGTAAGTTGCATTTTACCTTAAATATTTTATATTTACGGACGTATTGAGAACAGTAACATGACGTCACTAGCGGTTCGCTCAGGTAAAAACAAAACGTGTAACTTGCAAACCGTGTAGTAAGATATTGTTTTAAGTTTTTTTTTTTACCTTTTCAAAATCAATCGCTCTAACAACAGTCTAAAAATGGTTAAACGAAAATCATTTTTGCAAGAATAATAAAAAATCGACTTCATCATGATGGTTAGCGTATGAATTTTGGTTGGGCAATAACATGCCACTTGTCTTTAAGCTTGTCAAAAAGTATCGTTATGCAAATGTGCAAGAAGTCCATGAAAATACAATTCTAGAAACACTTTGACATTCATTAACAAACTATTAATCATCAGCTTTTATAATTTACTAATCCGATCATTTTTCAACAAACACATGTAAAAATATCCATATTGTTTGGACCACGACAATTAATACTGAAATCGTTTACAAGGTTTGAGCGACTTGGTGAATTTTAACAACGACGATTCACCGATTTTTTTCTTTCACCGTATTTTTTTTCGCATTGGACATGTAGTTTGAACTGGAATTATGCTTAATATTCAATAGATGGAATTATTGTTTTATGCAGGTGCAAGTTGCTTATCAAGAGATTGCCATTTTTGTCGAATATAATATTACGTTGACATCTTTGAATTTTACCATTTTTCGTATAGATTAATGCAACGAATGACATCAAAAATATCTTAAGTCTTGAAGTCTTTACAATTATCATTTCCATCAGGGTTTTTTTCGTGAGATTCTAAGGTTCTTTTACATTGTAAAGGTACAGCAACAGAAATTCTTGACTTATATTTTTATGATGTTTTATACGATGAAACTTCCGATATGAGAAATTGAATGAATCTTATTATTATTATTATTATTATTATTATTATTATTACAAGTTTCGACGCAAATTTTGAACAACTGAAGTGTCAATATAATGAATAATCAATAAATATTGCTTGAAAGAATTGACGCTAGAACCAAAGATTACATGGATTTATAACAAGGTCAACAACGATCTCTTTACAATTGAAACAATTGTCTCTCGAAGTGAAGTCAGATTACTTTGATACGCTGATATATATATACAAAAACTTCGTAAGTACCAAAATACTTATTGCATAAATAAAATTAAGTAGAATTATATGAACCTGCTTCGAAAGTTCTATCTAGCGACATAAAGATGTATTCAAAATTATACGATTCTTTGAAAACAATAAGAATGAGAATTCTTGAAATAAATTAGTATAATTGTTCAACATGAAACTACAAATTAAAATTTACGAATATAAAAATGAGAAACATGTTTAAAATGCTTGTTACAAGTTAACACAGATTCCGTTTAAAATAAGTTGTCAACTTTCAAAGACAACCTTTTCAAGCGTTGAGGTACGAAAGTAAGGACTGCGACGGATAATGTTCCATTGTAGGTAACGAATCGGCTTTATTAGAGTCCGAATCTAGGAGCAACGAGGGTTCATCGTTTTCGAGCATGTGCAACTCCGAGTAATATTCAGATCCACAATAGTTGTTGTCCATATGAATGATCCCGTTTTGTAGTTCAAGATTTTGAAGTCCCGTGAGCCCAAACATCTCGTTACAATTGGCTTCGAACTGATCGACCAAGGCATTCATAGAGCACGAATCGCGATCTGTGACCTGCACCGTGACCACTTGACCCGAATTAATATCCACGAGGGACAGAACCTGCGACACAGCCTGACTTTCGGGATTATCACAATTTTCATCACTTGGGTCTGTACTCTTCTTATCTTGGTCAATTTGTTCTTCAGTACTTGATTTTTCCGATGTTACGACCGGGTCCATAGTCAAGTTAGAAATTTCGGCATTGCTTTTTGTTTCTCGTGCTTTGTGACGGATTTTGCGTAATTTTTCTGGGACGGGAACTAGCACTCCATCTTCGGTTTTCATCAACTTGACAACCTGTAAGAAGAAACAATCAATTTACATTCTTATATTTGAAAATATTATAATCAAACAATAGACATATGCAAGATCTACAAACTTTTCTCTTTTTTTCCATAGTCAAACTGTGACAACTCTCCATGTGTCTGGTTAAATGGTGCGATCTTTTAAACGCAGCGCTACATTGCTGGCATGAAAACGGTCTGAACTGTTGATGAGAGAGCTTGTGTCTTTTGAGTAGACTGTTCCTCTTGAAGGACTTGCCGCATTCCTCGCAAACAAAGTGCCTCTCTTTGTTATGGACATAAAGCACGTGGTCTTTGAGTATACTAACACTGGTGAAGGTCTTGCCGCAGTATTCGCATACGACATTGCGTTCCTCCACATGGAGCTGCTTGTGCCTAGCAAGATCGTTCTTGTAGGCGCACTGGAATGTGCAACCGTGAATATCACAGACAAACTTCTTCTCACCCTTGTGCACACGTCGCACGTGTTGCACGCACGCTTGCCTCGATGTGAGATTCTTGGAGCAGATCGGGCAGCTGAAAATTGCCTTCAGTGGCGCCTCCTCATTTGTTTTGCTCAGGTGAATTGCCGTCTCTAGGTGGCGCAAGTAGCTGCTTTTCTTCACAAACACTTGACGACAATCCTTACAGAAATAAGGACCAGCTAAAAATTTCAAACAAGTCATTTTAAAAAAGGTATACAATTCAGTTAAATTAAATAATCTACAATTATCACAAAATAGAAAAAGATACATATATCCATTGTGTTCCTCACAATTATATCATAACTATCTTTACAGTATATCAATGCAGTACAATACATCCATCGAATATAAATTGCAAATCAATTACCATCTTCAGATTTCTTCGCCTTTTTCTGTAGATTGTGTGCGACCTTCATGTGTTCGTTAACGGCCTTCTTCGAGGCAAAAGTATCCTCGCAAGTCGGACACTTATAATTGTCATGGTTCTGTATATGGATGACGTACGTCTGCTTGATCCTGAATGCCCTAGGACACCTCGAGCACTTATATAACTTCTCGCCATCATGCCTCTGTTTATGTTCCTCGAGCTCCGCGTCGCTCTTCGTGATATCTCCGCACTCTGGACACACCTTGCCCTCCTTGTAATGATGCTTCGACCTGTGCCTGTGCAACAAACTCTTCTTCGGGAAACTTCTGACACAGCCGTCGCAAGCGTAAATGTACCTGTGGGACGTCTCACCGTGGATCCGAAACAAGTGCACGTCAAGGTGTTTCCTTCTTGCAAACTTTGCATTACAGTGGATGCAATCGTTCTTCTTGTGACCTTCCATGTGACGGTCAAAGTGGCGCTTATACCTAAACGTCATCGAGCACTCCGTGCACTCATTCACATACTCATGACTCTCCTGTTCGTCCGTGCCCTCTTTTTTTGGAACAGTCTCCACGGTTTCTTGTTGTTCTGATTCAGCCAAAGTCAACTCATCCGTGAGGAAGACGTCCTGCTGGAGAAACATTGGATCGATGGCATCGCAACTCGTTATGTTGTTTAGAATAGTGTTCTCTGGGTTCATGTTCAGGTCAGAGGTCATGTAGTCCTGCTGAATCAACGAGATCTCGTTCTCCAAGAGACGAAACTGCTCATCGGAGTCCATGTTGTCATTGCACTCGACAAAGATATTTTCTACATTGATGAAACTCATGTCTGCGTTTGAGTTTTTGAATTGATCCAGACTCGTGATGTCGGTGTCCGAGTAACAAATATCTATGGAACTTGGGGACAGGTGCACACCCGAATCCTTGCTCTCTAAGCTGTCCACACATTTTTGCAAATAATCAACGTCAGTTTTGCAGGTTAAGACAGAGTCCTGAAAACAAATTGATTATCAACTTTCATTGTTATTCAATTGGAATTGGGACACTTACTTACATGTTTTATTCGTTTTTTGTTATTTGTTCTTTGATTTTTTTTTTTTTTTTTCGTTTTAATTTGTTTGTCATGATTTTGATTTCATCTAAACATTTATTTCTCTAGAATAATAATAAGAACAAAATCTATGACAATGGCCCACTTACACAAAGCGTTGTAACATTGTTTGAAAAAATTTTTTTCAAAAACAAAAGAAAAAGAGCGAGAGACAGTACAGTTTGTTCAAAATATCAAATGTAAACAAACCACCAGTACCTGACCACTGTCAAACGCTGACAGTGTCATGAGATCAAGATGCTCCTCTGAAACGTCGTCGTCGGCTGACATCGTGCTCTTCTCGACGTGACCTAGTACAGCTATCACGATTCAGGATAGCACTGAGGGTTTTCACCACTTCTTTGGCATCATCACTTTGCGTTAAACGCCGCCCGAGGCGTAAATATAACCAAAGTTTTCGGTGACATAACGTCGATATTTACGATAATCGGGTGTTCAGTCACGTGACCCTCGCTCTTTTCTCTACAAAATCGATACGAAACTGCCTTCTCTCGCGTTCGATTACCCCGCGGGCTTGACAAGTTAAGGTTAACCTTTGCGCAGATCACGTGACACCCGTCCCCCGAAAATAAACAAAGCTTGATTCAATGTGCTCCCCTGTTTATTCTTTTCATTGTTGACATTTAGTTATTTACAAATAAGTTTGTGCATTGTTTAAAACATAATATTGATTTGACATAACCTTCAAATCAGTTGTTTTGAATTTAATATTTATCAACTTTTCCAAATGGGGTTTTTACAATCACAAATATGAAGTGTGCGCACGCAATCCCATCAGTTTGAACTCCATTTTTTTGCGATCGCGCGCAACAGTTAACCTCAAAATTTGCGAACAAAACACAGAAGGAATGACAACCGCCCGATTGAATGTAACCTAAAAATATAGTTGATGTTTTTTGAGCAAAAGTAATTAAAATAGTGGGAAAATTGAAATTTCAAAGAGTGTAGAATTGAGTTTTTGCGAAGATGAGCGAGACCGGAGAACCACAAACGAAAGAAACCACGGCGCCGATCATTTCGGAGCAAGAGCGGGAACTGGCACAAAATGCTCTCGCAGATTTTCAGAAAGGTCAATACGTCTCCTGCTTGGGATGTTTGAACAAACTCGAGAGCCTGAGACCTAAGGATCTTAAGGTTACGCATAACAAGGTCGTCCTGGAGTATTATAAGGGAGATCTTAAAAAAACCGAACTGATGAAGAAGAGTTTGAATGCGATTTGCGGCCAGGGGGATTCGCAAAACCAAGTTGATGATGTTGAGAAAAGTGTTCTGAGATATAACCAGGCTGTTTTGTTATTTCATACTGGACATTACGACGCTGCCTTGAAAACTGTTAGCAAATTGTTCAATAATATAGAGCCTTTAGGTAAACATTCTTTTTATTTTTTGAATAATAATATTTTACACTCTCAAGTTTTTGTTTTTACCTTTTTAAACCCTTTAAATATGAATTTATATTTTTAGTAGTATAATGAACTAAAACTTTAAGGCGATAATTAAAATGTATATTTTTTATGTGTATATTGTATTATAGTTTATATTGATTGAAAAAGTTATTTAGTAGTTTTATCAAAAACGCAAGGTAAATTTGTTTAATCCAGTTCTTTATTTGACAGAGGAAATATTGGCGCGAAAGGTGTGTCTGCTGTTGATCGAGTTACACATTGCAACAAATCAAAAGGCGTCGGCTCTGAAGCTAATCGACTACATCGAGAGTCAATTTATCTCTTCTGACAACGTGAAGAATGATAAAGAAGGTCTGATCAAACCCGTTAAAGAACAGGCTGCAAATAAGAAACCTACCAGTGATGCTGCGTCCGATGCTTTCAGAATAAAGTTATTGCGATACAAGATGCTGATATACATTATGATGAATCAACTCAAACAATCCAAGAAGGAGTGGAAAACGCTGGTATCTCTTGGGATGAATGTTGTAAGCAAAATGTTGAGACACATTTTACTATCAAATGTTTAAAGCTGGGATAATAATTTTTGTAACAATATTCTTGTGTTCTTGGCACTATTGCAGAATAGATCGGCTGTTTATTTGAAAGCAAACTTGGAATATCTTAGGGGAAATTTTAAAAAAGCTTTGAAATTACTAAACGTTGAGACTGGAAATAATACAGATTTTAAGTGAGCATTTTAAAATACATTTTAAAGATGACAGTCGTTCATTTTGTTTAAATAAAAAACTGTTTTTTAGGACTTGCGGAGAATCAGCAGCTGTTTTGTATTATAATAATATTGCTTGTATTCACTATGCAATGGGCAAGCCTAATTTAGCACTTTTCTATTTGAAAAAAGCTCTTGAAGAAAATGAAAAAGCTCTGGAACAAGTTCAAGTAAAAGAATCAGGTAAGCAATCGTAAAGAGTCAGGTGTACAATCTTTAAACGAATTGAAATGAAAAGTGAACAAATTATTAAAGTGTTTTGAAATTGATTCTTTGATTTCAGATCCACTATCTTGTCAGCCACTTTATACTCTTAGTGGCAACAAATATTACGAATTGATGTATAGTATAGGTGTCTGTTTACTTCACACAGGAAAAACTTCGCAAGCGTTAGACTGTTTTACAGAAGCGGCACAAAAATTACACAACAGTCCTAAAGTCTGGTTAAGAATGGCCGAATGTTGTATCTTTACTCACAAATCGGTAAATTAAAATGTTACATGAATTTTAAATGAACAAAAAATTTTATCTCTTATCTATTAATTGTATTGATGCAGTGTAACGATGAAGACTTTAACATACCTAAGAGAAGAAAAGATTTAATACAAAAAGTCGTTGGTCTAAGCCCACATAGAAAAGTTATACTGGCATCCTCTCTTTCTAAAAAATCGCCATATAAAACGGAAGGTCTTTCTTATGCGATTCCACAAACAACTTTAGAGTTTGGTATGCTGTGTTTAAAAAACGCACTGTTTTTACTGTCAAAAAGTAATGAGAGCAATTTGCCAACAATCAACCTCGGCACTCACAACATAATGACTTTGTCATTAACACAACCTTCGCCAGGTATTGAAAATGAAAATCATTTCTATTTTTTTCTTCATAAAAAATATATTTTAAAAAACATTCTTCAGCGTAATTTTATTATTTAACATTTTATTCCAGACAATATGCTTATTCTACCGAAAAAACCGACGTATGTTTCAATGGAATCGCACAATTTAAAAATGAGCGTTTTGGCGAACAGCGCATACGTTTCGTTGTGTCTCGGAGACTACGTCCTAGCACTTCAATACGCCAAATCTCTCCTAAGTTTAGAACCACTTCCAGGCGCGTATCAATTACTGGGTAACTTGTACGCCGCTGAAAGTTTGATATTTCTGGACAAGATTCGTGAGGCAATGGAATATTTGAAACCTGAAAAACTAACAGATCTGAGTACTTTTGTTCCTACTGTCGAACTTGGGGAAAAGGAAAAAGATGATATGTTCGAGAGAAAACCTTTGAAACGTAGGTTGATTCCACTTTCATATTCATTATTATTATTATTATTATTTTTTTTTTCAAGATCACACCTGTGATAGATTGATAATGTAATATTTTTTAGCTTGGTTTCCTTCGAACCTTGCAACAACCAACGCAATTTTGAAATACAATTTGGCAGTCGCTTTCGCCATTCGAGGTGAACTTGATAAAGCGTCAGAAATGTTAAAACAGGTATCTTTTTGATCAATATACAAAATCGTTCTTTTTTATTTCTTCATTATTAAGTGTACCAATTAATTAGAATGAATCGGCAGAAGTGAATGGACTTATGTTTTTCAACAGGTGTGGGTGGCCAAAGGAAAAAACTGTGATGTTCCAATTCACGTGATCATGTTAGCGTTGTACATTGAACTTCAATTAGGTAAAGCAGTTATAAATGATAAAAACGTTAATTAAAATATATTTCAATTAATTATATAAACAAAAAAATTACTCAAGTGCGAAAATGTTCTCACGCAACTGAAAGTCTGTCAACATTTTCTTCGAGTCATTTGTCTCTTAAAATTCAAGATGTTTTTCTTTCAGGTCACGCAGATGTTTCGAGATCAATAATTAAACAGCACTGTCCAGTATATCGATGAAAGATTTGGATAGTCGCATAGCAAATATGTCTATTGTATTTATAAAATTGTGTACTGTACATTTATATAACATTTATATTTTGGCAACTTTTATAATCGTTTTGGATTCATGTCTTCAATCATCGTGATAAAACGACTGGAATTGAATTCAGTTGCCAAAACAGTGTCAACGAGTCAATCGAGCATTAATTGCAATCGTTAATTAATTATCAATTTTTTTCATCCTTCTCAATTGTACATTTCATTTGCAATCTATTGTAATATTCTTTTTCGCGACACGAATCTTGTAATTATTGTGTAACTGTATGTTTCATACAGAAAAAGATTCAATAATAAAATTTATATCGCTGTTGTTTTAACAATTTAAATTGAAATTGTATGTAATGTATATTTTTAGTAGAGATAGGTTTCGAAAGTTCGGAAAGATGAATTTGTTATGTGTGTGTTCCGTCGTGTATATTTCATCATCGCGACAAAATGTAAATAATCATTGACAAAAATTTAACGCCTTTTCGAACGTACAGAACGGTCAGAGAAAAAAAAACTGGTTGAATCGCAGTGTGGGACGCGTGCAGCGAGTGTAGGTGTAACGACGCGGTCGTGTTGGAGATTTGATAGTAGTATAATGATCAGTACCGATACTTCGTACAGACTTTCCGATTGCACACACGTGTATCTATGTGGATTATCTTCTCTTCCGCTTACAGAAATAAGGTCACGCCAGTAAAAGGAAATAGAAAAATCCTTTTCTTTGTATTCACTTTCGAAAAATTCTGTTTTACTGCAAACTTATAATCTATTTGAACATTTTTCCCGATATCTTAATGATGGATCTCAAACTCTGTATTTCATTTCTTTTTTTTTTCTGGTATAATGATTTCATCACCCACCACTTGTTCATATTTGTAATTATAATAGATTACGTTTTAATGGAGGAAAAAAAAAGTTGAAAAATAGTGAAAATTAAAAACAACGAGAACAAAGTATTTTGAAAAGTGTTTTTCAAATCATGAAACATTTTTAGAGAACACTCGATGAGTTATATAAAACACCAATTGCTGTTTGCCGCGCTAATTATATTTTGCTTTAAGAGGCACGTTACGGCCGTCAACGAGAACAAAAACGAAAATCCGCGCGGTCATTGCTTCTATGCATGTTTCGTGAATCGGAAAGTTCTGACCGCTCCGTTTCCTTTCTCGGTTTCGCGTGTTACCGTTTACATTTTAACACAGGACGGTTCGAACCATTACAAATAATTACAACAATAAACACACCGGTGTTTATATTTTTGGACTTTGAGTCGTTCATTATTATCTTCCTTTTGACATTTGAAACTGAATTGAGCGTTATCACGATTGTAATAAAATTCTCCAAATATTCGGGCTTAATCCATTTTAAAACCGTTTTAATTTTTGTCGATAGATGATAAACTCTTAGATCATTGCATAAACTAGTTTTGATGAAACTCAATTCATAATATCATAATTGCCATTCAAAGAAATAATAGAAACAGAATATAATCGCATTAATTTATCAGTTTTATCTACAAAACTGTTAAAAAAGACATTTTATTCTTTGGATATAACAATTATATCATTTTCTAATTTGATATTGCTCCAGGTCAAAGTTTTCTATAAAATTCCGATTGTTTTTATACATATCTTGAATAAGCAAAGTGTCTAAAGTTGAACCTGCAAACATCTTGGTATGTCGAAAAATAGACTTGTTTGAAATGAGAAACAGTTTGTAAAAGCGATTAAAAGAAAAACAATCAGCCCAACAATGCGGGTTTGAACAATGCTCACCCAAAGCTCAATAGGCGTCTAGACTTAACAAAATAATAAACGTCAAATCACCATGCGTGAAATGCCAAAAATAATTGGTTTTCTTTAAATAAATTTTATAGCGAAAGCCAATTTCAAATTCAAATAATCAACTCTGCGAAATCACCAATCAAGCCTATTATCAAAATCCAAATTTAAAACATCCATCTATTTTCTTTCAATACTTTCAGAAAACAAAACAACTTGTATTTATTGTTGATACGAAAGAAGTAAAGAAGTTTAAGAAGCAAAAATTTTAATCAAAAACAATTTGAAACAAACAAGTTATTTTGCAAACAAATTTTAAATATTTAAACAATGATCAAAACTCGTACTTGTGTTTTTTATAAATGTTTTTCCCATATGATATGGCGATTTATACACGCCAATATAATTATTTGAGATCAATTTTTGACAAGGGAAGTTTGGTATAAATAATTGTGTGCGTCAGCTAAGATTTTGGAGGTATGCTGAAAAAAACAACAAACTTTTGGTTAAAAAAAAAAAAGAAATAAACAAACGGGTTTATTTTCGAAAAATCTTGAAAAACAAGGAGCATGTTTTTATTTTTGTTGGAATAAAACGAAACTTTTAGTTTCGGGAAAAAAAAAGGAGAGAAAGAATGCAAAAAGAGGCATCGGCGTGAAATCAATTGCAAAGCGTGTGTGTGTGTGTCTGGAGCTGCGTAACGCGCTTACACAATTTTTCGGGGGTGTTTTGATAGCGGTGTGTGCGCACTGGTTTGCGCGCATGCGCGCCCACACGGTCGCTCGCGCGCGCCAGAGTGAATCCGCTTGCGAGAGAAGGTCCGAAGCAAGCCTGTTGTGAAGTCTCGTGCGTGCACGCAAAGAAAGCGAAGTAGACCCGTGTACGATGCGCGACAGCTGCTGACGGCAACCACGACGACGACGCTAAGTGCCGCGGTACGAGTTGTCGCACGGTAAATGGGCAGGTTGAGTCGCGGAGTCGTGTTATCGAGCGCATTCGGCGACGACGCTACCGCACGCCGAACTTCTAATAACAAATCCTCCCTTTTCCTGTCACACTTTTGCGTCCCATCGGTTCTTTTGTCGTGCCGTTTTCTCGTCGCTTTCGCGATCCTGTTTTTTTTATTTCTCTTATCTTCTCAGCTTGGTGCGTTTCAGTGAAAATTGAGCCACAAAAGTGCATAAACATAAGCGACGATGAACCCGAGTATCGACAGGGAGTGCAGCGCACTCGGCAATCTTTTCAATCAGATTATTAATGACATGAAGGTGAGCTCGTATTTGTTTATGTGTCAAAAGTTCAACATTTTCATCAGTGAAAGACCACCACTCTTACTTGATAGCCAACCTTATGGTTTGTTTATATCGCTTAACATTGTCCTTTATTTTGTTTACAATCCCAATTGTTGTAAAACAAATGAATTCTTATTTTGAATATTTTTTTATTTTTTAATCTTTTGTTTATTTGTTGTCTATTGACAAGTTTTTTCTTTCAGATCACTTTGTTAAGATCATTGTTTTGATTAAATTAACGAGTCGACAATTAATACGGACAAATTATTATGTAGTTATCAAGATTCAACCCCACGATTTTCGGAAACTAACAAAATAAGTCAATTTTTGTTCCGAAAAGCGCACCGTTAGAAAAATTCTCCGCCTGTGTAGCGTTCAAAGATCACCAAACGATAGCATAAATTTTCCTTTCGAACCTTCCCACCCTCGAGCTCTACGATGCTACGATAAGCAAGAAAGATACATTAACCCTTCGACCACCTTCCGGACACAGCTCACATAATTGGACGAACAATTATTGATAACGTTTATTGGCTCACTGATAACAAGTTTTGCTTTTGGGTCTTATATTTGTGGGAATAAATTAGTCTTATTTATCAATTTAAAATCAAAACAACACAAATGTAAACAAACATGCAAACAAAAACATAAACAAACATGTAAACAAACATGTTTGTTTTTTTAAGGAACCTCACAATAAGCATTATTGGAAAAGTTAGAACTTTGACTAAATAATAGTATACAACGAACCACTTGACCGCAAACGTGACTTATTTATGAAATCGCGACTAATTGGTTATTTAATTTTTAACACAAACTCCGATTGGTCCACTGAATTCTCGCGACTCTGAGCCTACACTGAGATCAACGAACGAAGCCATTCATTCGTTGCGGGCTTATTGGAAAATTATTACACGTCACGTTTTTCTAAAGATTAAAAGCTTTACAGTGTCCATTTTGTTTTCTTGTAAAAAGAAACTGCAACCGTTATTTTTATCAAACAAAAACCAAACACATGGCAAAAGTTTTCATTTCTATCGAGTAGTTCTTATTTTTATTTATTTTCTAAAAAATTGCACTAACTATTTGTTTGTTAATTTAATTAAAAGTATCAGGTTGCAACAATGTTGAAAGAATGAAAGAAACAACAGACGCAAAAATGGTGTGCCATTGTTTTAATGATGAGTTTGCAACTAAGTTAATTGTCGATTCGTGCTTTTTGAATGAGGCTTGGAAATGTATATTTAGATATTAATAGATGTTTGAAGAGAACACATTTCGAAGCGCTGGCCGGGTCCAAGGATCACCAAACTGTCAATATCTTGTTGACGACTCTTTAATAGTTGTTCTGCTTTTCTTTACACCGTTACTAAGGTGATTGCTCAGATACATGTTCAATTTGAAAAATCGTTCCCGACACAGCTCCAACAGTTTTTTTTTTCTTATTTCAATTCATAAATCAAACGAACAATAGATTAGATGTTACTCAATTGCTGATTCAATTATTGTATAACAATTTAACGAGAAACATTAAAACTATTGTTGTTCTATCAGAAATATTTTTCTTTTAATTTAGCACGATTTTGAGTATCAGTTACTTAAATTTATCCACTTTTTATCGAAAACAAGTTGTAATTAAACATTGGAACAACTTATTTCATATTCCTTTACCTAATCCTTTTTTTCTCTCCCTTATATATCCTCTCAAACAAGTAATTTAATTGATCTTTTTTTGATTCAATTTGTTATTAATTCCATTTTTTTCGTTAATTTTAAAATCTATTTGATTTGTTTATAACGGTTACATCTAAATGGGTTTTCAACCAAGCGATATGGGAGAAATAAGAAATTGTATATTTCAAGACAACCCTATTAATTTCGTCCTAAAAATAGACTGAGAGACGTGCAACGAAAAATCGACGGTTTATTTTTGATAACATGCTTCTCTCGAATCTACTCTGGTCGAATTAATTGTCAGCAAAATGCGACGGTCTGAATGGCGCGTGCACTAATTGATTGACGTTTAATTAGGACCGTTCGATGAGTCGTATATACTATTATACACTAATCCAAAATACACATATCATTCTAACCAATGTAAACAAATAATCATTCGCGTTCATTTTAGCAAACAACATAACAATTTTATGTTGATGGATTATGCTTATCATTTAGCATCACAATCTTAATTCATTGAAACACTTTATTATTATTTTTTTACTTATTTCTGGATGAGTTGATTGGTTGGATTTGAATTTCAATTATATTTTTTAAGAAGTTTCATCGATTGTCAGATAATTTATATTTTCATTTCAATTAATTTGAATTTTTAAATAGCACTGAATGAAAAAATTGGAGAAAAAGTTTTTTTTTTCAATTTACAATGAGCTCTAATCCGGAGTTGATGGAGCCCTCTCCATAATACGTTTTAAAATGCGTCTGCAGTTATTTCACAAGAATCTATTTCAATTTGAAGCGTTTTTTAAACCAAATTACGGGGAAAGGAAGATGAAAGACGAACGCTGATGGTTTTCAGGTCGCGATTGACGCTTGTTTTATTTATACGGGCGATTTACAACGGAATCATTTTGAATAACGAACACAGCAATGTGTAGTCGATTAATTTTGTTCATTTTTTAAGTGACTTGAATGAGGTTTCATTAGATTAAGTATATTTTTTTTGTAAACAAAAAATGATGTAGATTAAATTTAAACTTTAAATCGGAATAGGTAAATGAAAGTTGAAATGGATTACAAAATTTTTATGAAAAACATGATTTTTCCTTATCTCTAATCATTATTTATCATTATCAGAAAATAATTATTAGTAGGCGTGAACTAGTTTCCGTTATTTGTGATAAAAATGTTTAACAAGTGTGTAGATACAAAATTTTAAATTAAAAAAAGTTGATAGTATGAAAATAAAAGTTAAATTTAAAAAAAATGAATATATAATGAACAATAATTTTTTCGTTGCAGAATGGAACACCACTTTGGGAAGACTTGATATCAAAAGCAACCAAGTTACATTCATGTTTAAGGTAAAACATTAAAATTTTATATTTTAATTTTATTGTAGTAATAAAATCTTATTAGATGAAAAACATTTATTTTCAGGGCTGCAATAGTTGCCATTTCTGCTTATCTTGAAACATTCCAAAAAATTGCTGATGCTGCCACTAACGCCAGAGGTATTGTTTTTCTGTTTGAAACAATTTGCAACTTAATCCAAAATTTGATAGAAATAAAAATTGCCTTTTACTTCAAAACGTTTCTCAATCATATTTTTACAATCTTCCATTTTTTATTTATTCAGGAGCAACAAAAGAAATTGGCACGGCTTTGACTAGGATATGTCTGCGACACAAAGCTGTGGAGACTCGTATGAAATCTTTTACCAGGTACTTGTAATACAAAAAATGAATCAAATTAAATAAGCTCAACTGTTAAGATTAATTTTGAATCATAAAAAACATATTTTTTTGATTATAATTGTACCTCTTCTTTTTTAAAGTGCCATTATGGATTGCCTGGTTATGCCTCTTCAAGAAAAACTCGAAGATTGGAACAAATCCCTGAACAATTTGTACAAAGAACATGCAAAAGGTAAACAAATTAAAAAATGATACAAAATCAAAATAATAAAAAAAGTTGAAATATAAGGTTGCAAATCAAATACCGTTAACCAAAATAACCAGTTGTAGCAACAAAAATTAGCAAAGAGTAAACAAACAATAAAAGGTTTGTTGCGCTTTGAGTTCCGGACTGAAATGAATTATTTGAAGAGCAAAGCTGTGTTTTATGTTTTTTAGAGTACAAAAAGGCGCGGGCAGAATTAAAGAAACGTTCCACAGACACGCTCAAACTTCAGAAGAAGAAAGCTCGCAAGAGTCAGATGATGCACGGCCAGATGGCGCCGAACCAGGCAAGCCCGGATCCGCGTGCAAATCCGGACGCGGAACTAAGCAGGTTGCTAGAGTCCTCGACTGCATCTGTGCAAGAAAAACGATTGAGCTTGGAGGAAACTGAAAAGAAAGCCGTCAGAGCTGCCTTGCTCGAGGAAAGAGGACGATTTTGTCTCCTTGCTCGATTCTTAAAACCCGTCCTGGTAAGATACAATCTGTCCAAAAATCAAAACCAACCTACCAGTTTACGTTAAAGTTTCAGTGTAATATTTTAATGGTCGATTATTATTATTATAAATTTAGGATGAAGAGATTGCAATGTTGATGGAACTAACTCACCTCCAAGAAGTGTCAGAGCAGTTGCAAAGACACGCAGCATCGCCGCAACATCTGCCCCCGGCATCCGAGCAGGTGATAACAGATATCAAAGGCTGCGATGCAGCACAATGGTCTCTAGCCACGCCTCCTTCTAGCCCGTCCTTGTCACTTGGCTCTCGAAAGAGCTCAATGTGCTCGATTAGTTCGTTAAACAGCAGTAGCAGTGGATCCAGTAAGAGCCACCCAAGCCCCTCCGGCTACCCCTGGCACAGATCTCTGTCTCAGGTAAGACTGCTCGCCACTGCACCGATCATCAACTCACTTCATCTTCTCGTCATCATATTTTTTTCCATCATTTTTCTTTGATTCAATATCTCTCCCTAACCTGCAATGATGGAAACGTAATTGCGGTGAATGCACTTTTTCAATGATTTACCTATTAATTTTTTAATATTGTTTTTACCTTTTTTATCTTATTTTGCTTTATTGGCAAATTAATGCTGGTTGTAACTCTTTTTTGAAATTGTATATGTTTGTTAGATGTAATCATAGTTATTTTCAAAAGATTATGGACCATACATAATGACATAAATGTTTCATGAGTATGCTGCAGTGTAAAAATGAACTTGTAGAAAACTTTGTTGCAAACTCAGGACAATTATGAACAATCTTGTTATTAGATATAATAAAGCATGTTTATACCAAAACTAAATCTTCATGTACAAAAAAATAATTTTAAAAACTCGCGGCTTTGGATTTGGTTCGTTATTTAATGAATATCATTTTATTACAATTATTTAATTGTAATTATACTTGCATTATAATTTGGATTTAAATAATTTCAATGCAAAGATGACGTTACATGAAGAGGTAGTTTTTGCTCGCAAAAATAGTTTAGAAAATGTATGCAGTAGTCGATGTTGTACTCGTTGTAGTCCTTTGGCATCAGGCCCTCCAATGGTACCGGCCGGGTGACGTTGCGTCACTCATTAAACGGCAGCTCTCGTGACTCTGGCTTCACTTCACAAGACACACTCTACTCGCAACCAATTTTCGAGCATCAGGTAACTTTAGCTAGCTTACTAGCAGGCCCTCATCGTAAGCACTTTCACCTGCCAAAGGATTTTTTTCTTATTTCTTATCCTTTCTTTTCTTCATCCTTCTACTTGTCGGACGTTTACAACATAAAAAGATTACGGGGATTTCAGTATATTATTTAATTTATCAATGTTAAAGTTACAATGAATCTTATAAAAACTTGGCTTTTTAGGTGACAAATCCTACTTCTCAAAATTCAACTGGTAGCACAGCTCGACCCGTTTCCACTTGGCCGGGACATACAGAATCAGCAACTACTTTTGATGGTCCACCGCAAAATGTTAACGAACGTCCACACACTATTTCTTCAGGTACTATTAGAATTAATAATAATAAACATATGAAATTTAACTTCACAGATATAAATAAATTGAAATTTATTTAAAAGAATTGCGATTAATTTTGAACAATTAAAATTAATTATAAAGAATTAATTCTTTTTTGTTATATGTTTAGCTTATGAGAAAGGACACCAAAGACCAGCTCTTAGTGTTTATACGTTCCAATCTCCGGACGGTGGGAGTTTGTGCCACAGTCAGCCTGCATCACCAGTGTCGTCACAAAATTACCCCCCTTCAAATCAGCAGTCACCACGCTCGCAGATACGCAAAAATAGCGGTACCAAACCACCCGTTCCAAGCAGGTGTTCCAGCCTTGAGAGACCGTCGCTGCCCAATAAACATGATTCACCTGGAAGTCCGCGGGGCAAAGCGAAACTGCCTCTGCCCGCTCATTTGGCCAAAGGTAAACACCAGTTTGGTCGTGCTACTTGATCCAGCCCACAATTTAGACAATTTGCATTCTACTGTTTTTCCTCAAAATCGTAAAATTGGTCCTTTTACTTTTGTATTATACCGTGTGAAAAAAATCAAGTTGTATGGTGTATTATTTTTTGTTTTATGTTAGAGAAATCAGCAAGATTTTCATGGATTCTATAATCGGGGAAACTATTGAATAGAAATAGAAAAACTACCAATTTTGTATGGTTATAGAAAATTTGTTACTCAGAAAATTGAATGGTTTTATTATCGCTGAGAAAAAAGATAGTTTTACTTTCTCGAACGGTCATAAAATTTTCATCGGTCGACGATTGAAGTTTCTATTGGAAAAATAACATAAACAAATTGACTTTAATTATAGAAATCGATTTGTTGGTGAACTTAATTGCAGTGTTTCGATTTTCTTTCTGCAGAGTTAACATCCCATCAGCATCAACAACCGATGTATGTGAACATGCACGAGTTAGCGAGTTTGGCTGCGAGTCGCGCTCAAGAAATGCACCATCCGAACACGCAACCCGTGACGTCACCGCCGGCCACAGTATCAACACCATCGACAGAGAAGGTAATTTGAAAATCAATCTCTGCCAACTATTAGAAATATACGACAATTTGTAAATATTTTGAATACCTATAATTTTATTTCAGACCGAATCGGGCGAAAAAGATGGAGGGAGCCAAACTTCAGAATCAAGTTTAGAATCGAGCAGTGGATATGGCAGTCAAAGCACTTTGCCCCGTTCTCATTCAACTCAGAATCAAAATGAGAACAACTGGAACACACTGTCTCGACGAGGATCAATGCAGCAGACCACACGAGCTCCGCCACCTCCTGCGAGACGGATCTCCGCAATTATGGGGGGCGGTAATTGCGGAACCGCGTTGTCCGCAAATGAACCGAATGATGAGCGTGTCGCAAACACTTGTGACGACTCAGAAAATTTGCCGCCGCCGCCAGCGTTTCTCCTCGAAGGGTCTTCTCCAAACGCCAGTCCAACTCCCAAGAGGTAAGATGCGAAATCAAGTACTTCCGTCGTTTGCAAGATGACTGGCAGCTGGATGACGTTTTGAGATAATTCCGGTGCTTCAACATTTAAGAAAATCTTTGGCAGAAACATTTGCACCTGCAGATTATGATTTTGTAAATAATGTCTGCTCGATTAATCGCAGGGGAAATAATTGTATATACCGCCAGTGGAACATTTAAATGTCACGCCAACTTCTGTAAGCACTGGAAAACACTTGAAACAAAGTCGCACCTTAAATATGCTTCTTGCAACATCTCCTTGTTTCTTCTCCTCTCCCTGTTTTTCTTTTGGTTTCGAAATTTTTTTCGTTTGCAGATTGTCACGTACAAGCCCACTCATGTGTACCATACAAGAGTCAAAGTTACACACAATATCCAACATGCACACGAGATCCCATTTTTTGGATTGGTTCTTCTTTAGTTTGTGTCCCCGTTTCGTTTTGTACATACAATTTTCGTTCACTCGTTGCAAAATCCAAGGCGACATTTTGTTAATCAAAAAAATTATTTTCTTGATTTGTGAAATTGTGCGCTAGGTCTGTATCAGTGTCGGAGACAGTGCGTACTCTGACGGAGCTGAAGCACACACCCGCGAGTCCGTCGCTGTTGCGCAAGGTGCAAAATCTGAGCGCGGTCCAAAATCAGTCGCACGACGGGCTCCAAGTCGGGCGCTGCATCATGGAGCAGCGTTACGCGACGTTGCGTTCAAGCTCGCAAGAGCGAGGCTCCGTACCGTCCATATCTACAAGCGGCCCATCTTCCGCAACGCTGGGTAGACGCGCTTGTATGTTATCAAGTGCTCTTTATCATGTAGTTCTCTTAACACCATACCTACATTAAAATACAGATTTTTTTCTTTCTTTCTAAACGAATACTTCAAAGTACACCCCAAGACAACATTCCTAATGTGGATAAATGATAATATAAAAAGATACTGTATTGTACTGAGGAATCCGTATTCTAAGGAATACAATACAGATAGTAAAATATTTACAATCTTTATTGTAACGTAATTCAGTGTCATAATTGAATTAATAAAAACTTACAGTTTACAATTTCATAAAGACTCAATAAAGTCAAAATGATTTTTTTCTGGCTTTTGCAAAACCTTATAATCATTGTATAACAAAGTTTTTAATAAAGTACAATATATGATGTATCTTTCGAAATACTTGAAAAGTTATATACTAATTAATATAGTTACAACATTGTTGCATCTAAGAAATTACTAATGATTCCACTTTAATAAAAACCAAATTATATGTCACGGATTATAAACTTTACAATATCACACTGCATTGTTACAATATATGTCGCAAATTTACAACATGGATGGATTATGTTCTTTACAATATGAAAAAATTGTTTTCATATTGTACGATAATTAGAATAGGAAAAACAACCACAGTTACACTGAAACCGAAATTTATTTATTTTTATCATTAGTTTTTGGATTATATTATATTTACTAAAATTAATAGGTTGTATATTTTGTAGCTGGTGGTAGCGGTATCGGACAGAGTTTTATGGCAGTTCTCAGCGCAAAATTGATCAGCAGCACAAGTTCGGTGAATTCGAGCAACAGCGCGGAGAACAGCACAAACAGCAGCCCGAAGTTAGGACGCAAACACTCGACGGATCACACGCCAGGAAGTATCAAGGGCTCGCGAGCTTCGTCCGAGTTTTTAGAGACGCTGAATGCAAAACTGGCACAACAGCAGCAGTCGCTGCATTCGCAGGGCATGAGTAGTCGGTCGGCGAGCATCCGCCGGGTCATGGGCGCTCGGGTTCCGATCATAGACCCGGTGCAGGTTCGCGACTCGCTCATGGATCAAATCAGAAGGGGCACCGCCCTGCGCAAAACTCGCGGCCCGATCAACGACCGCTCCGCCCCGAAAATTTTCTAGACTCTTGTACCAGTTCCTCCGCAAAGAAAAGTCTATTTGAAGTCCACAGATATACATATGGATATATTTATTATATTTATATATTGTTGCGTAACGAAAAATTGTTTTTTACTTTTCTTTTTCCTGTTGGTAATATTATTTGTCAATTAATAGTTTTTTTTTTCCTATTGTGAAAAATTGTGCTTTGAGCTATTATTGGATGGCAAGGAAAAATCAAAATGAAAGTCGTACTTTTTCATTTAATTTTTTGTTGTTTATACCTTTTATCGGTTTAAAGGAAAGAGAATATTTTTTTACTTTTTACTTATTACATTGATGTGTTTCCGTTTAGCAAGAGACAAAGTTGTACACAACTCGTTACACGTCAAAAATACGATGTGAGGCGTTGCTGTTCGTGTTACCAGTTGTTCTGTAGTATATGTATTCAAAGAGAAATGAAACTACAAATAATGTAACGATATTTAAAACAAAAAAATACTGTCCGAGAAATGATCAAAGACAATACTCTGAATGTAAACGAAAAATATTTTTCCGGCACGCTGTGGCATGTTTCGTTTCGCTGTCTGGAAAACGTCAATTGAAACGGTTTTTGCTTTAATATCCCGAAAGCAAAAAACAGTTGACGGTGATTTTATGCGATTTTAAATAAAAACTTAGCGATTAAGACTGTTGGTCGATTTAGATCAAGTAGCATTTGACGTTTCGATATTTTTCTGACTCGATGAACATATTGAAATTCAACAAAAACATTATGCGAAGTTAACTTGAATAAAATTGTACAATTTATTCTTCATTGTATCAACTGATTCGAGAAAGAATTTCACTATTTTTGGAATTACATTTCTCGGTGTAACTTCGGTGTTCATGTCAATTATTGTGTAAGGTAACGCTAAAATTAGAAGCAAGGGCTTTAGATTGTGTCAAGCCGCACATCTAGTAATTAGAGTTTCATTAGACTGAACATTACCAAAGTGTTTTTTGTTACTGTAGTCATTCGAAAGTTGTTCAGACAGTGAATCGAACTTGCACGATTTTCAACGTTCCGGTAGTTTAGAGCGGTCCTAGACCATCGCTTGTCAACGCATCAAATAACGCGCATAATGTGAAAACTACAAATAAGAGAGAAAAAACGAAAAAAAAAAAAAAATGAAAAAAAACGAGAAAAAAGAAAATGGTAAAAAAACATAAAAGACGTAAAACTAAAGAGTTCGAATATTTATTAACGCTGAAGTGGATTGAAAATAGAGACGTAAAAGTGTTCAATTTTTTGTATCAAACATCGAGAGGTCGTTTTTTCTACGTTATAATAATATAATATTGTCGAAAGAGAAATCGGTCCTGGATATTTTGAGACTTATTTATTTATTTAAACATATCAACGTAATTGCGTTCGATCGCTTAGAATTTAAGATCATGATAGTACAATAAACGAAAAGCAAATGAGACAGAAGAGCGTAGCGCATCCGAACGCGCGCCAAGAAAAAAGTTGATCGACATTTTTTGTGAGCTCTTTTTCTCTTGGTTCCCCAGTACCAGCGCGTCCACGGCAAGCGACGGAACGTTTTTCTCGGTGTCGTGATAGCATCGAACTCGTCAATATTTTACAATCGTTTTTGTAGATAAACTCGAACAAAGATGACACATAGCGTAGTTCGAATATAAACGTACATTTGCAACGCAAATAATCAAGCGAAGAAAAAAATAAATTATATATTTTATTTATTTCGTCGATGTTACTTTCAATTTGATCGCGAGGCTTAGGTTTAGATTTAACGATGTATTTATGGCGACTATGTACGTTTCAATTTTGGTGGTTCGTGATGCGAAACTCGTTTGTCGTTCGCATAAACGTATCTGTGTAACGTTCGGCAGAAGTGACTTCCAATGAGTATAGTAATATTTAATCGAATAAGTTCAAATAAATGAATTATCGTTCGGGTTTTATGATGGAAAAAAGGTCGTGCTTGGTTATTTATACCCTTTATTTTTTTTTCTCTCATCTCATATCACTTATCGCTCAACATCATCCTACTTTATAAGTTATAAAATAATATAATACAAACGACTGAAATACAAAAGTATTAAAGGTTACAAATAAAAACAGGATTAAACATTAATCGCTTATTTACAGTTTATACGATAATGACATAGTGTTATTCGACGTGTTCTTTTTTTAGTGCACAAAATGGAATCTCGAATTCGCTATTTGCCGAAGTCTTATAAGCAATCGCGTGGGTACCAGAAAGTCAGATTACGCGAATTTATCGTGTATAATGAGATCGTACTATTCAAATTTAACTGTGACCGATTCTTCAGTAGCGCATAGTTGCTTGTCTTCGAGTCTAAAAGCAAAGCAAAACTTCCAGCTGAAATGATAGAAAAGAAGATTTTAATCTTTTAATTTGTTCAATTTGTTAGAAAAACAAAATAACAATCTCCAGATGTTCAATGTTTTACGTTTGTCTATTGCAGGGCAAGAACACTTCGGATCCAACCAAGTGTAAATTGAAGCTTTGAGAATTCTCGTGACGTACGGAGCAGCGTACACTTTCCACAGCAGTCTTACTCTTCTGTTGCTTCGGACAGCAATTTTAACAGAACCCTTGGAAGAACAAATCACTTCCTTCAAATTTTCTGGCAACTCGTCTCCGCAGATTGGACATAACGGGTCAATTAGCGAATTTCCTCCAGTGATCTGAAAAGACAAAAAGAAAAAGCAATTAGCAATAAGAAATGTCAAAGTGAAAGTGATGACAAAAAACAATTGTGAACCTGGGTGGATGATATTGCACTCTCCTCATCAGTAATGAAGTTCTTTTCAGGCATTGTGTAATTATGATCTATCGAATTATCGAGAGTCGTTCTGGGAAGGAACGATTCGTCAATCGGAGAAATGTTCGGGTTGAAGTTTGGTGGTGGTTTCACATAAACCGGTGAGGGCCCTTCGATTCCATCTGGAACTTCCAAATCGTAAGAGACGATGGTGAAGGTTGGATTCTGCTCGAATTTGTCTGTTCCGTTGGACAATTTTTTGACGGTATTAGAAAAAGAGAACGAGTTTTCGTCTTCTTCTGCACCACCCCCGCTTCCTATATCGATTTGAAAAACCCCTGAAATAAAAAATATAACTTTTTATATGTTATACACAAAGCAACACGTTTATATTGAAAAACGATTACCTCACACAAAAGCTTAATTAAAAATTAAACAAGTTAACAACAAGAAATATTGCAATTCAGTGTCATTAAACAAATAAATTTTGTTTCATCTGAACACTCTTTTCTTACAATTTATTAGAGAGAATAAAAAATTACAATCTATAATAACTGTTACAAAACATTGCCACTCTAAAGACATTTGTGAAAAAGTTGAAATTGAATTTTAAACAATTTGCAAACATTTGATATTAAATCCAGCACTCATTAATAGTGGGTTGCAAAAAATATAAAACAACCAATAAAAAGACCAACAAAAAAGTAAAAAGCAGTACTCTGAAACGTTTATCATTAAAATACTTTATTATTCACAAAAAAAGGATGCGGAATCAAATATTCCAGAGACAGATCACAGCGCTGAGCAAATTATTCACCGGTCGCTTGCGACAGACTGTCGTCGTTGCTGTTTACTTTCGGTTCCAGACTTTCGACAAGGGGAGCATTGTCACTCCTGGATTCGATGCCCTGCATTTTGTTCAGCGATTTCGCCGGCGTATCGCTTCTCTCATCACCGTCTGACAATTTATTCTTTTGACTCGGGTTGTTTTTTCGCAAAGCTTTCATCACCGGTTGAACTTCTTCGACAACTTCCGGTTCTTCGGTATGATTTACGGTTGGCTTAAAAGACTCAAGTGTGGTTGTGAAAACTGCAGGTTCCACAGGGACTGGATTTGGAATCTGCTGATTTTCGTTGTCATCTGGCTGAGGCGCGCTACTACACATCTGAGGGAAAGTATATTTCTGAAAAAAGGAGAAAAACATACAAAATTAATAATCACAAATACTTTTTAGAAAATATTAATTTTTCGTTAAAATGTTTGATAAAAAAACTTTGATACGTTACCGTAGAAACACTCAGCTCTTGTTGATAATAATCATACAGCTTAATATTTGCTGGTTCTGGCAGATCCACAACGTGTTCTCTATTTACAACGAAGGACACGCAAGTTTTCTGAGATGAAAGTTTGTTGAAATACAAAATTACGTTATCCTTCTCGACTTCGTATCTTTGGATATCTTGAATGATAAAGAAAAGTAATTTTAGTCTTGATGAATGCAATCAAAATTTTTTTGAATTTAAAGATTTTATATTTTAATATCATGGGATATGGTTCTGGAACTTCCAATAATTATAAAAATTCAATGTACTTGTACGACGATCTTCAACTAAGGACTGCAGACTGTCCTTATCTGGAGCATAACCACTTATCATTCCGACTTCAACTAGTGCCATGTTGCTTTCTTCATCAGCAAGTTTGTATCTGGCACAAATGGACAAGCGTTGGTTTGAGCACTCATCCATGAACATATCAGTTGAAGTGCTCATGGTAATCTCGAAAGCTTCAGAACCCGATGCTTCTTTTTTATTGTAGTAAAGGCTTGACTAAAATAATTTTAAACATTAAATTAAATACCTATAGTTTTTTATTCAATAAGACCTCCGAGAAAAGTGTACCTGTATTAAAACGCAGCCTTCACCTTCAGCAAAGATGTTCACTTCACTTGGCAAATTTGGTATTGAAACTGAGGACAGGACCATTTTGTTGTCATCGTTCAATTTGAAGGTGTGCTCGTTTGAAGGACCAGCTGTTACAAGGACCAACAATTGTGTCGAATTTACAGACATTGCAGTAGCATATTTAGTGAGAGCTTCCAACCCAAGGACGGTATCTGTGATCAATTATTTTCATAATGAATAAAAAGAACTTAAATTTATAACAACTGAGCATATTTTATAAAGTAGAATAAATTTAAAATGTAGTAAAAATTTTCTAATTTAAAAAAATATGTATGAATTAATTCGTTGATTAACGTAGATAAATTGTTATCTCATGGACCTTGAGTTGAGGAAAACCCTCCTCCTGAATTGCGCTGTTTTGCCATCCAGCGAACGGCTTTCAAAGCCTCAACCATTTTATCTTCGCCACCAACTTTGATAAGTGTAAGTACAGCATATGTTGTCATCTCTATGCTAAGAGCGACCTGAGATTGTTTGGATTTATCTTCCCACCAAATTAGACCCTAAATAAAACAAGTCAATTTATTAATTTCATTTTCTATGATAGCAGATACCATTTTTTTTTTTTTTCACAAAGATAAAGATAAAGTTACTTTGTTTCGAGTTGCTAGGGACAAGAGAGCTTCAAGACTCGCATTGGCTTTTGGATGGTTGAGTAAAGTTAGCGCATACGTCGTGATAGCTAAATTGTAAGGACTAGAATCGTCCGATTTTTCTAACCCTTTTTCCAAACAATTGACTGCATTATCAATCAAAGAAGTTGGCAAAGGAATTCCTGATTCCAGTAGAGCAATAAGAACGTAAGCAGTCAGAGCTGGAGACGAGCCATCCTCGTTGTCTTTCAAACCACCCTGGTAAAAGTTGATCAATTCTTTAGAATTCAATAATGAAAAATGATTGCATCGAAAATTAAAAAAATAATGCGATCCTCTTTCAAACCTTCATATCCTTGTGGAAAACTCTTCCTATAACGGGGAAACAGCCGTTTTCAAGTTGTTTCCGGACGATCCATTTCACCGACATTTTCAGATCGCGTTCATCAATGTGCATCAAAGATCGTGCCTGCGCGAATGATTTCACGACAAATGCTGTTAACCACATGGAACCGGTGCTCTCCGGACTGTCTGGACCAAAGGCCGAATAAGAACCATCAGTGTGACGGTAGTTCAATTCTCGTTGATAACCTTTAGTAAACAAAATATTGAATAGTTCACACAAAATATTTGTTACTTTGGTTGTTACCTTTACAAACTATGTGTATTTTTTTACCTTTTTGCATATTTTTTAGAGCTTTTGCAATCAGTTGGGGATTATCTTTTCCAGTGGCGTTGAAATAATTGATGACATGGATGTTTGGCACAAATAAGATCATATTTTGTTCGCCACATCCCATCGGGAGGCGCACCAAATTGTCGAGGTTGTCAATTGCTGGTCCCAGGATATCGCCGATCAGTGAGACCGTAGCTCTTACACTGTCTGGGACAAAGCTTTTTGGTAAAGTGAGGTTCCAGCTGAGAGAGGTGTCGTCGATGAAATCTTTAGGGCAGATGAAGGCGGAGTTGGTTTCTTCAACAGGAAATCCTTCAGGCTTAACTAAAACTGGTTTTACAATTGAATCTCTGAAAAAAGTTAATCAAATAATAACTTAATCATTTATTCTTTTTTTTTTTTTTTTTTTTTTTTTTTCAATACAAAAATTTAATCAATTCTCAATCCTTTCATCATTTCATTAAAAATAACATTTTTTGTTACAATTTTCAATCTACCTCATGTAGACGAGATTCTCCGGACCACACGGCTGTCCATAATTTTCATCAATTTCTGCAGTGACAGTCACGTTGATTTCGCCTAAGATTTTTGGTTTCAGCAGATATTCGTGCACTACACTCTCGCGTGCCTTCGCACAGAAGATTGCAATTGAACTAGCTCCTTTTTTTAACTCCAGATTCTGAGCAGCTTCCAGTTTAATTTGTACCTGATGAAACAAAATGTTCGATTTGTTCATTAGACAATATTTAAAATGCACCAAATAGTTACATCCAACAATCTTACAGGCAAACTATGCTGCATATAATTGAATAACGAAACTTTCAGGTGCAAAATTTCTCCCCTTTTGACGCTGTAGGGTAACGTATAATCAAGGAAGAACGGTTGAAAAGCGGTGATCTTAGTTTTTGGAGCGATTCCCAGTCCCGTTGATGGTGAAACGCAAACAGCTTGGCCAATCCAGTTTGTAATTGTGTCTGGGATGTTTGACTCCACGACTGCTTTGCCTTCTTGACTGAAATATTACATTTTGGTTTCAGACAGTTAGAATAATTATTACAATTGTTTAATTTCTTTTGAACGACGATAATATTTCATATTACTTAGTTTTAACTAAATCCCAAAGCCAAGTTTCAGGGAAGTACGATCTGAGGGTTGGTGACTGGTCAGGAAGTTGATCCGCATAAGTCATCTCAGGTTCCATCGGCATGTGGAAAACGAGAGGCATAGCCATCATTGTCCTGATCATACGATCTAGTCAAAAAAAAAACATAATCGAAATATTGCGAGTTTATTTTCTGTCGATTGCTAAAGGCTGATTGATAGGGAAGAGGAAAGAAAAAGCAAGAAAGACTTTTTGTTAATCGAAGCGTACAAAAGAACAGGCACATACTTTCCATCATGAGTGGAACTGGCATGCGGTCTAAGAAAGGATTACCAGGTTCGTCTAGCCGTTCACCAGCCATGGGCAGAGGAACCCAGTTCTGTGGACACGGTCGGGTTTCCAACGTCAAGTCGCTCATCACTATTGATCCGAAATCCTACATTCATCAAAGTTAAGAAAGCAAAGTTAAGAATAACTTCCAATTTAAGGGGACGTTCCATTGAATTTGCTAAATTTTATAATAATGAATCGATTTTCGTTATTTTTTACTGGTACACATCCTCTTAAATTTTGAGATAATTGAAACCTCAATTGTGCAATAACAAATAATAAAATTAAAATACTAACATCAAACGCTTGAATGGTGTCAACATAATTTGTCCCGCTGCTATAAGGAACGTGTCTTCGTCTACGTGATTCTGCTATAGGAACTTTGGCTGCTAATCCCACAGGCATGTGATCAATATCTTCTCCATTTTCAAAAGGATCCCGAGGAGGAGTTCTGTTTTCTAAAAGGAATAACATTATTTATTACGATTACCCAATGAAATTTATTCTGAATGAAGAATAAATTAAAACTAAAATTGTTAACATACTTCCACAGTGAGACCAAGTGCTCTGCATAGGTCGAGCTTCGGGGCTCAAGTGAAATCTGCGAAGTCTTTTGAAAGCAGTGTCAGCATCCAATCGGTTGGCGGAGGAGCTTGCTAAAAATCTGGTCGATCTGTCCACAGCGGAAATTCCACATAATGAATAAGGCGCAGTCTCCACGTGTAATTTGCTGCCAGAACCAGGTCTCTGAGATTCGTTTTCCCAGTTGATCTTGACTTTGTTGTCGAAGCAGTTTCCAATTTCAATTGTGTGCGTTGCCGCAACTGTTTCGCCATCCGATCGCACATAGTAGAGCAAAAGTTCAGAAACAGGAGCCATGCTGGGAGTTATTCTCACACTTAGGGGGAACCTGTAATCAAAAAAATTAATACACATTCAAAAATACATTAACAATTTGGAAAATTACTTAATAAATAAAGAAATAAATGAAAATAATTTTGAAAAAAACAGAGTCTTAAATTTTGCATCCATTTTCAAGTTCACCTATGGACAACTTGGTTCTGATCAGTTCGGTTGGCCAACGTTTCAGCAGCCCCCAACAAATTATGAAATTCAGAATAATTCAACAATGATTCTTTGCTAGGCATGTGTTCGATGTGTCCGAAAATTAAAAGTCGTCCCTTCGAGTTGATGGAATAATAAAAGGTCACCGGTTTGCTTTTAGTCGCGTTGATTGGAGCGGTGTACATGACGTTGAAGGGATACTTTTCTTCACAAATTATTGGTTGATAACCCCGAGCTACCAGGAGGTAGCTGTCGGATGGGGAGTACCACAGGTTCACATCAATATATGCCGACGGCTGATCCATAAACACCTGAAACCACAAAAGAAGATAAAATCAATTATTTTCAACTAAAATTGCAACAAATTATAAACTGTGTGGTTATAAATGTAACTGTGAGAATGTATGTCATGTTGGTAAGCACGAATTAGAAAAACAAAAAAATTGCGCTGACCCTTACTTGGTCTGATAATAACGTGAGTCATTTTAGAGCAATTGCAATTGTAACCAGAACAATTGCCAAATAAAATTTAATTTTAATGGACGCTAAATTTGATCAAGTCATTATTGTTCATAATTTTTCACAACCATAAAAATTAATCTAATACAAACGAAATACAAATTATACCAATTTTTGAGGCCCACATAAAACTCAAAAATAAATGCCGATAATTGTCAAGAAAAAAAAGATATTCGTGGATGGGACTATTTATAGTTATTGCCGGGACAATTGTATTAGTGGCCCTTGAATGTTTTGTCGTCATTTATGTTGCGCTTTCGTCACTAATTTAACGTCCATTAAGTATCGTACGTCATACCCTCCATCGTTTATCGGGCGAATAATATTTCGTGGGGTATTCCACTCCGGTCGCCACAAAGCTCAACAGCACGATGTTCTTATGTTGCGGTGGTACGACAAAATCCACGAATCCCTCGCTCGAAGATGTGAAATTGCGACACTCGACAACTACTCTTAGCCACTCATCCTTTGCTCGAACACGCAAGCAGACTTGAATTTTTTCGTTTGGTGCTGGAGTGTCGTCATTGTGAACCACCCGGAGCTGTTGAGAAAGAAAAAATTATTTATCAATCTCACAATAAAACTTGACCTTTAATTTGCAGAAACTGATTTAAGCAGTTTTTGTTTCAATTTTATTTATTTTTTTTAGATAAATATCAAAAGTAATGATTTGCTGTCACCTTTCCATGATATGGTAAACCAAGTTTAAAATATCTCGGTGTGTAAGGGGCGAATTCCAATTTCAAAGACTGTTGAACGACAATAGTTTTGCTGCTCACAATCTCAACCACGCTGGTTCCAGCTTCCGTGAAATTTGCCATCAGAATTACGTTGTTCGGAGCCACTTTCCAGTGGGACAAGCCGAGATGTTCGGCGGCAACAGTGAAGTTTGTACATCCATCCTCCGAATCGACCTGGAATCGAAATTTCAATTCATTATCAATTTTTTCAAATAAAATGTATTAATTTTTATTACACAAAATTAAAAAAAAAGAACAACAATTTTCTTATTCAAAGCAAAACCTTTGTCTCGTAATTGATGTCAGGTATTTCGTGCAACTTTCTTCTCCAGCTGGGCGTTTGGGGTGTCGTTTTTAATATCAAAGTACCTCTAACGGGCTTTCCATAACTGTATCTGTAGAATAAGTGTCACAGATGAAAGCAAATAAAACGTCATCAGTTTCTAGAAATCATAGTGAAATTAATATTGGTTGTAAGTTAAAAATTTTACATCGCACAGATTCTCCAAGTTATATTGGCAGCGTCAGCTAGAATGTACGAGGGTGCGTTGATGGTCACTTGGAATCGAGGCAACACGTATTTCTTGACCTCGAATGCCGTTGGGTAAATGACCTGGTGGGCTTTTTCAACTTTGATTCTCCATGTACCCTACGAAGCAAAAATATCAAAGTTTTTGTAATTAATACAATATTTTATACAAGTTATTATAAAATAAATAATTAATAAATTAATCATGAAATGTTTATAATAAAACGTTATATCATAAAAAAAAATAATAATTGTTTATTATTACAGGTGTAGCTTCCTTATCGATGGAAAAAGTCAGTTGACTCATTCCAGTATCAGTTGTAGTGTTTGTCCACTGGGCCAATCTAACTTCCGACGGGTTTTCAATCCAAATTCTTGGTATCTGCAAAAAATAGGAAATGGTGATATAAAAATAATCTTAAAAAATGAAAGAAAAAATAAAATAATAATATAATAAATTTTTATAGACTTGAAGATTCAATCAAAGATATACTAACTGGTTTGGTCCAGGGTTTCAGGTCATGCTTCAACATCAAGATCCTGATAAGAACATCTTGGCCTGGTTTGTATACCGGCTTATCAGTTTCCACGAACGTTAAAATCGAATCGTTCTCAATTAAAATTTCTTTTTCCGCATTCACAACATAATCCGGATGCTTTTCAAAGGTCATCGACAGCTTCAGTTTGCCCACACTGTGCTTCGTGAATGGAACGTTAAGTTCCAAACACGAGTCTGGACCTAAAAATTGAAGAAATAAAAATAATCAATTTTTTTTTTATTTAAACCGAAAAAAAATGAACTTCATTTTATGAGAATGATTTTGATCCAATTTTGTTTTCAATTGATTCCATTTGAATAAATAAGTGCGTACGAATCGTAAATCACAAAATGGTAAAAAAAAAACATTGATACAAAAAAAATAATACGCGAGTTATTTTTTGATTTATTCAGCGATCGTTATTGTGTTTAGAGTATATTTCCCATGTAGAGACGATGAGGTATTTCCTCTCAAGGCAGGGTACTGTTCAATTCGTCTCCCTCGCAGGAAGCGACGACAATTTCAATTTACGTTTTGTTTAAACAGAGCCTATACGAACGACCGATGCATTGAATTTGCGCCCGGTATCACAACGCAGAAGCAAATTATACAATTAAATGCTTATACGCAAAGACATTTTATGCCGGCAACAAGTTTCGTCGACTGAAAATAAATGTTCCGACATAAAAACGCAGCCTTCCCTCGGCTCCGGCTGGCTCATCGCTTGAAAATATCACTCTTAAAACTCGTTCGATTATGAGAGCTTGGTTTATTTTCTTTCTCGGTTCTTATCTGCCGACGGTTGAAAGAGCAAAACGTCTCCAGATCAAAGATCTAGATTCTGTTCGCATTAAATGTTAATCATATACGTTCCGTCATTATTTTTGCCCCTTCTTTTCATTTTATAATAACTGTCGTCATCGTTTTTGTTGTCACAGTATTATAGGAGCAAATTGTCGACTCCTTTTTTTATGTCTCATTAATTAATAAAAACTTGCCGTTCGTTTTGGTCAGCAATTTGGCATCTGTGCGGGCCAGGATTTCTTCAGTGGTCTCGTCCGCACCCAACGACGACGCTCGCAATTCCAAAACCACGTGCACTGGCGGTTCAACATTGTGCAACGAAAAACAACCTTTTTCGTATCTCCCGGCGAAGAATCGTTTCGGTGCTGTGAAGATATATCCTCTGCAAAAAACGAACCCAATTTCAAAAATCTTGTTTCATACAAACAAAAATTACAACAAATCGCATAACAATAGCTTTTTTTAATTGCTACAAAATAAATCAAACAAATATTACTTATATATAAACAACTCAATTAATTGCAACTATACAAAGTAAGTTGCAAATTTAACAATAAGTTGCAGAGATAAGTTTTGAACTATGCAAATATTCTTAGATAATGAGAAAATAAAAGAATTGTGAACCTTGTGTAGTTAGTAGTATCAGCTTCGGTAGATCGGCAAAAAAATGCCGACAGAAAAATCAGAGCAAAAGCAACGAGCTTCATTGTATCGCGAGATCGCGCGACGAAATAATTCGAGGACAAAATGTTTATCGTATATGTTGCACTCTGGTGAAGTGTGTAGCTTAACTTCAGGTCACAAACATGTTATGATTTTGAAGCGAGGAACACAAGTCGCGAGATGAGATGAGCCGGCCGAACAGCGGTTCAGTGCACACGAGGAAGATCACTGACGTACTGCAGCATGCTGAATGGATGTTACATTTGTATACTTATTCATAGAGTCGCTTATAATTAACCCTATACACGTGTTTACGCTGATAGTAGAGGGCTCCGAATGCTTGATCAATGTTACTATGTAAACACACCAAGTCGTTGTGCACAAATCTGCGCAAAGTCTGCAAAATAAATATTACACTTTTTTATATACGCGGACGAATGAAAGATAATGAGATGAATGTGTGCGAATCTTATTCAAGATATTGTATTAAGCGAAACTCAATCACGCATTTTTTTTCAATTTTAATACAATTTATATACAAACAAAATTTTTGATTTTTTCAACGCTTTCACCAAAAATCGAACATTTCTTTTGTTAGTCCCTTGTGCGGTCGATTTTATGGACTTTAATCATATTCTAATTCTATTTTAGGCGTTTAGAGAGTTGATGTTTCGATGCGCGGCATCTGCGAAATTCATTGACGTATTTTTGGAAACGGAAAATAATTGCTTTTCTGAGTCCAAACAATTTTAAAGCCTAAAAAATGAAAATATTCTGCAATTTCATTTAATAAATAAAAAAATGTTACAAATATTTTTATCATTTTTTATCAACAGATTCATGCATACTTCTATTAAACATATTTTTCCGAGATTTGATTCTTTTTCCTCTTACGTTTATTTGCTGGTTTTCCCTGGCTACTGAAAATGCCAGACATTTTCTGCAATGAATTTCAAGAAGATGTTATCTACACTCAATGCGGGTGCAGATTTACGGACTGAGAAAACAAATTCCATTCGCGTGCAATATTTCCGATGTGAAAAATATTTAATAAAAATAAAATTAAGAAAAGTTTGTTGGTTTTGCTAAATTCTGCTGTGAATGTGAAAATTGAAGTGTCACCCAGAATAGATAATCGCTTTGGAATCAAGACAACTTGGGTTTCTTGATCTCGAATAAATTGATTTAAAAAAATGTTTTAGTCGTTTTAGCATTGATTTTTTTTTGATAGCAAAACAATTTTTACATGAACAGAGTTGCATATAGTTATGTTTTATTTTAGAACTTGTTTCCTTTAATGATTACCCTAGGGGACCAAGGAACATAGATGTATAACATCGTTGGAACATTATCAAGAAATTTCTTAAAAACATGTCTCATTCATCAAATAAGCAATGTTAAATTTATATTTGATCATGCAATTAGTATTAGTAGTATGTTTACTTTTAAACATTAATTCACTTGATCCAATATGATATCGATTTTTGGAAAAATTTGTTAAAATTTAGTATACGAGCAGTACTCGTCATTCTGACGAAATGTCATAGTGGGTCTTACAAGTTATGAAAAATGGTTTATTAGTCGCTGATAAAAGATTGAATATTAAAACAAGTTTATTGTAAATAAATATGATGCATTAATTTTGTGAAATGATCTTCATATATTATTATATAAATACCGGTATAAGAAAATCATATTCTACAGTTATATAGTTAATAAGTATGTAATGCCATATCATAGCATTTTTCTGAATTGAAAAAAATGTTCAAACGTAGTTATCATGGATTACTTTTGTTGAAAATAAAACAATCAGTGCGAGAAAATACTCAAAAGTCGTAAATCATAAATGGTTTGAATAAACAACATCATTTCACATTTATTAAAATTATGACATGAAAATCTTGTTCATATATCATAATTATTATATAATTATAAATTACGAGTTTTTCGAATAAAACTTGACGAGTCACAGAGAGATCGATTTGTAATAATAAATCACACGTTAGACATTCAAATTATAAATAGTTACAGATAATTTATTGCAAATATTTCAAATAACAAATCCATATGAAAAAGTCAAACAAGCCAGGAATGAGAGAGGGAAAGAGAAGAGACAGGGGGATCCTGGAGAGATAATGTGTGTGTGGAGCAAACAGAACGGTGGTGAGTCGCGTACATATCTCAATGAGGACGCGGCCGCCGTGTCTAAGTATATGGCTCTTACTATAACCTCTACAGTACCTTTCTTGATGTTAACTTTGCAATTCGAAACTTATTCTTCCATTTATCCGTTTCTTCAATTTCTTTTATTCTTTATTTGTTTATTTATCTGTGTATATGTTATATATTTAAATTTTGTTTTTCTGTACATCTTTTTGTTTATTTATTTATCTATAAATCTGTTTGTTCGTTCAATGAATTCATATATTTTTATATATACATTTTTTAGTATTTTTTCAAAATAATCGTGATTACTTGAAATAAAGACTACAAATTATTTGTTTAAATACTTTCATGTCCTGCTACTACACGAGTTCATTTTTAAAAAGTGTTATGCCTGAAATATTATTATGAGATGTACTCTACAACTATGCAAATAATGGATTTTTTTACTTGTTATTGAATGCAAAATTTTAAAATAAAAAATCATTTATGCTTGAACGGCAGGACTAAAAATCACAATAAAAAAATGTTCGAAAATCAATTTCAAATCTGTCAAAGTTTGGAGTCAAATTACCGACTGTGGATAAACTTCACCTCTTCCCTACCAACATTTATAAACAACCTGTAACGACGGAGATTTTGACAGATGAAGTGAGACGACTGATCAACTTGTTTTTAAAACCAACAAGGACACCTGGCCGTGTCAGCCGATTAGAATAAAATGCTGACAAGATGCATTCAATTCAAGAGTTGTTACATTTGTAATATTGGAAATTACTGGTGACCTTTATTATAACATTGGTAAAAACAGGGGCATGTTTTGCCGCTACGTGATGTGCATTGTTACGCTACAGTGCTCAAGGAAGTGCCACCACTCTTACCAATCCCATTGAAGGTTATGATTTTAGAAAGTTAAAAACAAAACAAAAATTCGTTCGGTACAACGAAAATGACTAACTGTGTAAATAAAGTCAAAATTTCAGTTTCTGTGACTTTATAGTAAGTAATAAAACGTCCAACCAACCTTCAGACAATTTTTTTCTTATGTTTATTTACATGTTTTTACTTCTGAAAAACAGAAAAGCAAGTCATAAGTAATATTAAAAAACAATGGTATGACGTTATTGTTATTGTTTCAGATTTAAATAATAAACACATGAAGAATGTCTTTCCTTCGTGGTTCCACAAATTACGTCTGGTGCACGACCAGTGTCTTGGGTAAAGGAGCAACGGGAGCGGTTTATCAGGGCGTGAACAAGACGAACGGCGAGCCAGTTGCGGTGAAAACATTCAACCAGCTGAGTCACATGCGACCACAGGATGTGCAGATGCGAGAGTTTGAGGTTCTGAAAAAAGTCAAACATGAGAACATAGTTAAACTGCTGGCAATCGAAGAAGAACAGGATGGCAGGGGTAAGGTCATTGTCATGGAGCTCTGCACCGGAGGAAGTCTTTTCAACATCCTAGACGACCCCGAGAACACCTACGGCTTGGTGGAGAAAGAGTTTCTTCTTGTCCTGGAGCACCTTTCGGCCGGGATGAAACATCTGCGAGATAATAACCTCGTCCACAGGGATTTAAAACCTGGAAATATCATGAAGTTTATTGCAGATGACGGCACGACGATCTATAAGCTAACTGATTTTGGAGCTGCGAGAGAGTTACAAGAAGATCAGCAATTTGTTTCGTTGTATGGAACTGAGGAGTATCTTCATCCTGATATGTACGAAAGAGCAGTTCTTAGGAAGCCTGTTGGAAAAACTTTTGGAGCGACTGTAGATTTATGGTCAATAGGTATTTCATTTCCAAAAATTTTATCTATTCATAAAAAATAATATAGCAAAATTATTTTTCTTAATACTAATTATATCTTATGAAAAAAAAGTTAAAATAAGAAATGATTTGTAGGTGTGACCTTGTATCATGTAGCAACAGGAAATCTTCCCTTTCGTCCGTTCGGAGGCAGACGTAATAAAGAGACAATGTTCTACATCACAACAAAGAAAGCATCAGGTGTGATATCAGGAACCCAAACATCCGAAAACGGACCAATTGAGTGGAGCCGTGAGCTGCCTCCCTACTGTCAGCTGAGCACTGGGCTGAAAAAGATCGTGACGCCCCTCCTGGCAGGGCTCCTGGAAGTTGATCCTCAAAGGATCTGGAGTTTCGACCGGTTCTTTGCCGAAGTACAGGATACCCTCTGTCGAAAACCCGTTCACATCTTCAACATGCATCGAGCGAGTTTGATCCGAGTCTACTTGCACCCTGACGAGAAGCTCGTGGCTTTCCAAGCGCACCTGCAGGACCAAACGGAGATTCCTCCCCATGCACAGATCATCCTACTCAGAGACATCTATCTGACACGGCTAATCGAAGAATCGACTCCGGGTAAAGGGTACCCGCAAACAACTGAGGAGAACCCTCTGATGCTTTTCTCTCGGGAAAATAATAATGTTCTGATTCCCTCGGAGATGGAGCTGCCAAAGTTCCCGGTTTTTGCGACCCTGGTTTCGGTGGAGAACGACGCCAGTCAGGCAAAAGTTGCCTGTTCTGTAGGTCACGCTTGCAAAAGACGCGTCGATAAGATAGCAAAGAGCAGCAAATTGTCACAGGATGCTGTTGAGGCTTTCATTGGTCTTTTGACTTCTGAGCTCAATCACGTGCTGGACAAATGTCAGAGGTTGAAGCAGCTGACCAAATCCGTGGAGGATTATGTCATGGCGATTGACGTCGGAGACAACCTGATCAAACAGGTTCTCAAAAATTTTGCAAGTCCTGTAGGGTACGAGAGCAAGAGCTGCAGAAAGGAGCTCGAGACCAAGAGCAAAGAACTCCTGGCGGAACTTGCACCTGCTGTGACTCAACTTCATCAACGGTTAGTTGAGAAAGAGAGATAAAGAAAATTATAAAATAAGTCGAAGGTTTTGTTTCTAATTAGATTTTGGAATTTTTGCTCTCTTCAGGTATATTAAGGAGGGAAATTTGAAAGCTGAATGGGATAGTACCACGCGAGGACTCAAGTGTCCTTACACCACAAGGGCGCCCCAACGAGCTTCCACTTTAGTCGACAGACTCAGGGATGGGTGGCAACATTTGTTGCGTGATAGGGCAACTCGTAGTTTAACGTATAACGATGAGCAATTTCATGTTTTGGAACGAATAAAGGTAATAAAAAACCAATATAAAACGGATGTTAATTATTTTAAATTAAAAACATACTTCTAATAAATGTTAAAATTAGACTTAAAATTAGATTTATAGTTAAAAAAATGAATGAAAAGAGCAGCATTGCAACTTATTTCAGAGGTTGCAAGTTAATAATTTTTAATTGAAGAATTTGTGTGCTTTACAGGTGACAGAGACAGGAAGAAGGATGAAATCACTAGTGGAGTCCGAGTGTATTCCATCGATCTCGCAAAGATGTGACTGTTTGGGCGACTGGTACAAAATTGCCCAGACAGTATTTCTCCAGTCGCAAATTTTAGACAAGGACATTGACAATTACGAGCGCACTTTAGAGTCATTTTATTATCAGTTGTCGCAGGAACACAAGGAGAGGCAGGAAAACTTTTTGCATGTAATTGAGAGGCTCAAGGAGAAACCAAAGGTTGAAACTGATTCGCCCGATAGCAACACAATGGTCAAAGTTTATGATATGATCGAACAGATTTCTGAGATACAATCAAGAGTTGACAAAAATGCTCTTCTCATAGAAAGACTTGAACAATTGTGCGACGATTACGATTCAAACAGTGACCAGGATTCGGACCAGGATGTACGATACGATATGTAACGTAATGGTTTATGTAAATATTTGTAAAAATGTGTATAAGAGAGTATTTAAGTTGTGTGACTGTAAACGATAAATTCGTTGTAAGATTGTTGGAAAAGACGTGTTTGTTTTTGAATGAAAATAATTTTATTACACAATTCGTTAGTTCCTCATTTCCTTTCTATTTACATAATTCAAATATTTACAAGTTTTTCGAAATAAATTTTTTTGTTCATATATTATTGTTCAATATATATTTAAAATCTTGCTTGTTAGAACAAAGCAGTTGGTGTGAACTAAATATCCACATGACTCGAGTCTTTGTCAATGATCAGAGATATTCTTTGTTTCTTTTTTAGTTCTTTGTGATTTTCTTGCACTTGCATGAAATAAGACATCAACTTTTTGAAGTCAATGTATTTGTTTTTGTGTTTCGATGAACTCGAGTTGGAAGTTGGGTTGAAGTTTGGTGGAATGGCTGTTAAACGTCGATGTAGAGTTGAAAAAGCATCGCTTTGTGGAAGAATCATTAACAAGCCATAAAGAGTTCTCACCAAAGCCTCGTTTCTTTCACGTTCTAATAATTCTAAACGCAAATCTGAAAGACATGAAATTATTAAACTGCACATTTAATTGCTCATTTAATTTTTAATTTATTAAACATTACAATAAATTTCATTCTTACATGTGAAAATTGGCGATTCCAAAAGTTGAATAAGCTTATCAATTTCAATGAGGAGCTCGACTGTCACTTCTATATCTCCACTGTAAAGAAACGTTCATTCAAATCAAAATTTGTAATTAATATCTTACATTATTTGAGCCAAAATCAATTATTAAAATCGATTAAAATGATTGATATTGGGCAATTCAAAGACGAAATAGAAAACAGTAAATATTTTTGTTTTGCTGGAAACAAAAGCTAATAGTCATTTCATGTTTTCTTGAAACGGTCTCTCTAAATTGATAAGATTAATATTCTTGATAAAATATTTGTGGGCCCTGAAAAGGGCCATTTTTTGATAATCTTTGGCTCATTTTTTTTGTTTCATTTTTGTTGTTTTTATATGTTTGGTTCTTTCAGTAGCCCTGGCATCTCCTCTGATAAATTTCATATTCGATCTCGTTCAATTCACGCAAGTATCTGCCGACAGCTTGAAACCATCTTGTAATATCTTTCTTCTTCTTTTTGGACAAATTTTCGTCCGAGTCTCCAAGCTTTTGATAGGCAGGCTCGGAGGATGGACTGCAGATGGTCTTGATCTTGATGGTCATCTTGTCCATGACACCACCCGGGTTTTCAACTGTATGCGTCGTTACCAAAAATTGAATAACAAGAAATACCTCATTGTTTTGGCTTTTTAAAAGGTCGGCGCGAACCTTGAAGAGATTATTTCCCTTTCCAATTCTAAGTGCCCAATCAAAATATTTTTTCAAAATTTGTCTAATCGAAACATTTCTTTACGGTTGGGACGATTGAAATTTAAAATCTTATTTTGAATGGAGCAGAAATACTTACAATGCTTTAACAATATCACAGGCGTGCGAATAATTTTGTGATAAAAGACACAAAGATAGAGTAGCCACTGGATTGTGACTCCATGATAAATGTAGGCACTCAAAAAGTTTACAGCTTTCCTGAGGGTTAAAATGCAAATTCAAATTACTTATATAATGATTACAGAATCATAAGAAAATTCATGTATAAATCGATAATCGACTTCTAATATTTTTGTATTCACATTACCTCTGAATTTAAATTCTTCAATTCATTTCTCAACTCAAACAACTCCGAACTCGTTAATAAAATTACATTCAAAGTCTGGACCATTATCCCGGCAAATCTGAAGTTCTGCTCCTCCATGAGAATTTCCGCTAGCGTCTTGTAAATATTTTTTGCACTCATGAGAGCACAAAGTTCTCTTATTATAAAAGCACCTCTTTCTTCTAAAAGATGTCTATCGGTTGAAAAAAGCCTGAGCAGATTGACAATGAACTTAGTAAAGTACTTGTTTTGTGTCTCAGCGTTCGTGTCTTTTTGTTTCGATTTGGGAACTTTAGAGCTAACTATTTCCGAAACGACGACAAGATTTTGTCTCACCACCTCGTCCGAGGAGTCACTCAGTGTTCGCATGAGGACTACGAATAGATCTTCCGTGTGGTTGAACATCTTATTTGGGATATGCAGAAATAGGTGATGAATCCATTTCAAAACTGCAACTTTGGTCGGTACTGATGTATGATTCAGGTGTTTGGTCAAAACCTCTACAACACTCGGAAGATCTAGCCTTTCTGCTATCAAAATTGGTTTGCCTAAAAAGAGAATCATAAATTTAAATTTCACTAAAGAATCATTTTTAATTAATATTGTTCATTAGTTTTTAAAAATTGGATTTTATATTTATACCATCTTCTTTTGTATCCGCTTTGACTTCTTCCTCCGTAATCAAATTCATCAAGTTGATATTGACTTTCGTTGCATTTTCTTTGATGATTTTTCGACCATCTCCATCATAAGCGAGGCAAGGAAGTACAGCGGTCAAAATACCAGATACAAAAGGCAACATCTGATGTCCCGATAGTTGCACAAATTCCCTGATCCAGACGATTGCAGTTTGCTGAAGAAGGTCATCAGTACTTTGAGCATGTGTTATCAGAATGTTTATCATCCCTGGAAAGTCTACTCTAGCAGGGTTGGCTTTGATGCTGCGCAGAAACTCGCCCAGTACGGTATCCGTTGCCTTTTTTATTTCTGGTGCAGAATCTTCCAGGATCCGGAAAAGTCCGTCAAGAATTTCTGGTAGGACAACGATGAAGTCCATGTCTGGGACTGCATCCAAAACTGATACCCATGAAATCACAAATTGTCGCCCAAATGAATTTTTTGTATAAATTCTTTCGCGAAGGAGGGGAATGAATCCGACCAAATCGAACATGCCACTTTCTGTCACAATATCCTAAAAAGTATATCACACAATTTTTTAATGATGCGAATTCAGCTTATTTAAAATATTCAATTTTGTTTAATGGAACATTAAAATTCATGAAGTGAAAATTTTACCTTCATAAGTCTATCAAGCAGTTCGGTAGCATTTTTTATGCTCTGTTCAGAATCGCACGCCAATTTACTTAAAGCCCCGAAGATGTCAGCGAAATGAGGTAACACAGCACTCCTGGCAACTTTGACAACATTGTACAAACTTTCACAGGCGTAATATCGTACTCTTAGATCTTGATCGCAAAAGCATGCAAGAATCGGGTGGATCAGGTCCTCGGTGTACTGTCCAGTGTCCTTGCCAAGACCAACAGCCATTGCAGCCAATCCGATTAAGCCACCTTTTCTGGAATGAGGATTTTGAGAACAAGCAAAATCTTGGCTAAGTACCTTTAGTAATTTCCTTATAAGTTCTGTGTTGTTGCGAGCTGCAAATTCTTTCACCATTCTGAAACAAATTTATATCAAAATAAATCTCATACAAAGTTCTCTTTGCAATTTTTTTTCTATATAAAACAAATGGTATCAAATAACAATTCGGTGTCTCCAAGGCAAAAACAGATAGCTCAATTATCCAAAATCTCAAGAAATAATTTTTTGAAAATTCATCAATCAATTTCGAGTATTAATTTTTTTCGCAGCTTTTATGAAAACTGATCTAGAGCTTAGAGCAGTTGGTTCCAGCCAATTATAAAAACAAAAATAAATTTTACAAAAATTGTGTTACAACCCAAGAATTTAAAGAATAAATGGAATTATTCGTTTTTTTATTTCAAGCTACTGAAATGTTTGACATGTTAAACATGTCAAACAATAACACATAAACTCGTTATTAACAGCTTACAATAACTTATAAATTTTAGTTGTAATGAATAAAACAGAAGAAATCAATTACACAATAAAACTGCAAACTTCGAGAATGTTGAATTATAAAATTATAAAAAACACACCCAATAATAAATTTAACCTTACTTTTCAATTTCAACCGCTGCGGCTTTGCGTTTTTCATAAAATTTGTCATTTAATGAACGCACGCATGCCGCACTCAATGGTGCATAATCCCTTTCCGACATCATTATAACTAAACAAATCTACTATATAAATTGTACTATATATTTATCAATTTAAAACCGTATGTTCGAAAAAGTGCGTAAGAAACAAAGTTTGACAGGTGAGACCAGACCCATTCAGACGGAAGGGGGCACTTTCAAGCGAGCTTTAGGTGTGCGTGGCGATCTGTGTCGCACGCATTCACTGACGCAGGCATACCAACCATAGAAAACTGAAGGCTCATTCAGAATGACAGATGTTAAGATGATTGCGACATTACAGATTTCTTTAATTAAAATCATGTTTTATAACGCTATGAATTCTTCCATTGCTGTTAAATCTCGCTCTTCTCAATATTTTGAAAAGCAACAGTTATTGTAATAATTTTTATAAATAAAGTCCCTAACTCCGTGGCAGCAGACCTTACACATCAAAAATAGAAGAGTTCATTGAGACTCAACATTTCAAAATGAAAGATCTTAAAACTGCAAGAGAACTTTTATCACAAAATGATTCTATGACAACGACTAATTTACAACATACGTAATGTTTTGAACTATCATTTGTTTGCGTTCGTTCTGATGTGAATAAGTCCTTATCTATACACAAAAATCATGAAAACAGTTGTCAATCATCTGCGAAAAAGATCGAATTACTAGTTGGTCTCAATTATTTATCTATGATATCATATCTTACACTGAATCAAGTACTTAATAAATTAGGCTTTCTAAAAAAATAAAAAGAGATATGAAATGCCATCTAAACGATGCAAATTTTTAGGTTTTATCATATAAATGTCACATAAGCTGTGAAAAATTACTGACTATTGCATAGTACATAATTTTATTCTGACAGAAATTTATTAGGCATAAAAAGTATTTTTGTTGATTATTTTTATTGATTGTTGCATAAGATAAACATTGTGGTTATATTTACGTGAGTAATTTTTATATTACTATTGAAGCTGCTCAAGCAAGCTACTCATATGTATATCTAATTCATTTCGAATTATCTTACTCATGTCAACTGAAACTAATTGCCTAACTTTTTAAACTAATTAAACACTTATCTTTATTGCCAATGTTTTACTTCAGAAGTTATTAACTAACTGCTTTTTCTCTTCAAAGAATCACCAGGCATTCATTTACACGTTGTTTGTATGTCATATGTTATTTATGCTAATATTGTTACGATTTTTGACTAATTATAATTAAAAAATTATATAATACCTAAAAATTTAAATCAATGTTTTTATATTATAGGAAAATAAATATCAGATTATTATATAAACTAATTAAAACTGAAATTTATTGATTTCCAAAATAAAAATAGAAATGTTAGAAAACGAAAAATGTAAACAAGTGCAGGTATGTGTATATTCCAACAAAAAAATTGACATTAAAACATATGACAGCTGATAAAACGCATGAAAAATTTTGCTCCGTTACGTTAGAGCTTCCTTACCTAAATTTTGTAATAAAAAATGAGAAACAGAATTAGAAATAGTCCTTTTTCATCAGCAGATCTGATGTAAAAGCTGAAATAGGCCGCTTTTCAAAATATCATTGAGATAAGCCTTTTTTCGTCATTGTTATCTAAAATTAATGAGATAGGCTATTTTAGAACGATGAGTTTCAAATATTAGGATCTTTTTCGTAAAAATAAACGAAATTTGAAATATGGCCCTTTCTCGTCTAGGGCTTCGATATATAGGACAATATTCTTCATTTTTAATTTTAACAAAACAATGATTTTTTCTCTGACAAAAATGTTGATTCCGACGACCAAAAGAAACATTTTTTTGTTATTTTTTTTTTTTTTTTTTTTTTTTTTCATTTCGTCTAATCATTTTTTCAGCGATGGACAGAATTGTTATCTCGTTTTTTTTCGTTTCGTCTAATCACTTTTACAATGATGCACAAAATTAATACACAAGTAGTTTTGCAGGTTATGCGAGCGCGCAATCTTCGTATCGGAAACACTCGAAAAATGAGCAAATGATAGTGATTAAATGAGATTGCTGAGTGTGATAGTGTCTTACGACAGACTCAGTACGAATACACGTGCTTGTGACATTACGCCTGTCATGTAACATTTTTCCTCGCAAGTTAAACTGGAATAACGCTATAACACTGTTCACCGCGTCTTTTAAGAATCGCTTGTTTTTTTACCTTTTTTATTTTGCATACACGCATTCTTTGTTTTATTGTCGTTCGTAGAATGTTGGTTTCCATCAACCGTGGGTCAAAAACAGTTGGTGTTGTTGCACGATTCGCGTCCAATGTGACACAGAGACAAACAAAACGGGTAAGAATTGTCAATTGTTTATATGTTTTGAAATTTAAATTTGTTTTTAAAATCAGTTGAGTTACAAAATGATGATTTTGTTTTCAGATTGATGAATTTCGAGAGAAACTGAGTAGGAATTTAGACGAAAATATTTTGACCGACAGTTTTGGAAGACGTCATACTTATCTAAGGATCTCAGTGACCGAGAGATGCAATTTAAGATGTAACTTTTTTTGTATAATTGATTGTAAAAAATAATTTTTATTTGAAATAAGAAATATGTTCCAAGTATAGCAACACAAGGTTGATCCTAGTTTTAATTAATATAACCGTTGACAGGTGTAACATTGTTGACCTTATTGCATAAATGAATATCGGATAGGTTTGTGATTTGAATAAAAATTAGTTCCACTTTGTTATGGCAGAAGATAATAAATTTTTATTTCAAAAGTGAAATAGAAAGTGATCAATATAATTTCTTTCTGTTTTATTTTTTAGGTCTGTACTGTATGCCTTCAGAGGGTGTAAAATTGACAAAAAAAGAGGGCCTTCTCACTACAGACGAGATACTGCGACTCGCAAAATTATTTGTGGATGAAGGTGTGAATAAAATTAGGCTGACTGGGGGGGAACCGACGGTGCGAAAAGATTTCTTTGATATTGTTGGTGAGTGCTTCGAAAACAGGAAACATATATTATTTAAGATAATGTGGAACCGAGAGTTACCGACATTACAGATTTGTTTAATATAAATCAACAATCAAATTGTAAATTAATTTAACGAAGAGAGCGCTAATTTCTCAATTAGTTTAGTTATTCCAATACAAAAAATTAAATTTTTATTATAAATTGTTAAAGATAAATGATCACTTATCATTTATTCAGGCTGTTAATATTTTATTATTAAATAAAGACAAAATATATTCAACTATTAGTTTGTTTAGTTGTTTTCACCGAATGATCTGAAAAACTAAAATTTTTTGGAAAAAAATGTTTTTAATCAAAAATTATGTGGCTCACATCACTTTTATAAATAGTGAAATGAGCCTATAAACAATTTTAATTCATGTTTAGTTTTAAAAACTTAATCAATGCGAATAGAAATATTTAATATCAAATTCAAAATTTGTTCTAATTTTTGTTTTAAATAATAACTTTGGTTTAAAATTTATACAGCCTATGATAGTTTTCTTTGTTATTTTTCAAGTTATAACCCAACGTACAAACAAATTTATCTTTTCTTAAAACTCCCAATTAAAAACTATATTTCTTTTTTCAGTGCGATTAAAACAAATTCCGGGATTGAAAAATCTTGCAATGACAACAAATGGATTGGTTTTGATTCGACAACTTCCAGCTTTGCAGAGGGCTGGTTTAGATTCTTTAAATATTTCACTGGACACTCTGAAGGAGCACAAGTTTGAACAATTCACGAGAAGGAAAGGATGGGCTAAGGTTATGGCTGGAATTGATTTAGCTATCCAACTTGGGTTCCATCCAGTTAAAGTACGAAACAAAAAAATTTTAGACAAATGAATTTAATTCAGTTCAGTTCAGTTACTTAATACCTAGTTAAATTTTATTCCACTTTTGTAGATAAATTGTGTCGTGATGAAAGGATTCAACGAGGATGAATTGGTGGATTTTGTTCAGATGACAGAAAAGAAACCAATTGATATTCGGTTTATAGAGTATATGCCCTTTTCTGGCAACGGTTGGGATGAGAACAAAATGGTTTCGTTTGTTGAGATGAAAAAAATAATTCGTCAACGGTTTCCGGACTTTTCAGCCATGGAAAACAGTCCGAATGATACTTCAAAAGTAAACATTTACTTCAGACAACATTTCTAATTTGATATTCAATTTGTATCCAATGTTTGAAATATATTTTATTACTCCATAGGCTTATAAAGTACCAAGTTTTGATGGCCAAGTGGGTTTCATCACCTCTATGAGTCAGAACTTTTGCAGCTCTTGCAATCGTCTTAGGATAACTGCAGATGGTAACTTAAAGGTCTGTCTTTTTGAAGGCAAATCCGAGATATCGTTGAGAGATGCTTTGAGAAGCGATGCAAGTACAGAAGACCTTCGAAATTTAATCAGGATGGCCGTGTTCAAAAAGAAGAAACAACACGCAGGTAAACATCAAAATACTAAAAAAAATTCGGAAGAAAATTAACAAATCAATTAAAAATTGTAAACGTTTTGAGATCAGTCAAAACTTTTTTTTTGTTTTAGTCAGAATCTTTTGACTTGAAAGGTGGAATAAAGAGGCGATATAGATGACGAGTATAGCGATAACGTATCATTTGAATGTGTTTCAGGAATGTTCAATCTGAGGCAGATGGAAAATAGACCAATGATTCTCATCGGTGGCTAATTAATCATACTCGGTATATCGTTCAATTTTTGTTCTCAACAGCATTCAAAACTCACGTTATCGCTATCCATCTTTAGTTTCAGATTCATCATCCATTCATTACTTATTCACCATTCAAAACTTCTGCAATTCAAAATTATTCAGTTGCTTATAGGCTTTATTTACAGTTTCCAGATCATCGATTAGCTCCCTCTTCCATCAAAATTTGTCTTCTTACTTCATCGGAATTCACCAATACAATCATATTCTCCGATTTTATTCATCCTTATCCCACGTGGATGAGCAAGGCAGAGCAAACATGGTGAACGTCGGCTCCAAGTCCGAGAGTGAGCGAAGCGCCCGCGCCTGCGGTCACGTGGAGGTAGGCCCGGAGGTAACTAAACTGATATCTGCAAACGAACTCAAAAAAGGCGATGTGCTCAGTGTCGCCCAACTTGCTGGCATCATGGCGGCCAAACGAACCTCTGAGCTCATTCCGCTTTGTCATAATCTCAGTCTCACTCAGGTCAAGGTCGAGCTTAAATTGGACTCGGAAAAGTTCCGAGTGGAAATTATGGCTGAAGCCAGATGTCACGGTAGAACTGGAGTCGAGATGGAGGCATTGACAGCAGTTAGTGTGGCGGCACTCACGGTTTACGATATGGTAAAATCGGCTGCACCTACGCAAAGCTTGAAGATCTCTGACATCAAGCTGATGGAAAAACGAGGGGGAAAGAGCGATTTCTTGAGAAACGATTTGTTGTAAATACTTTGTACCTGTACGATTAAGTGTCTGTTATGAAAGAAAAAAGATCTATGAAATGGTTTAGGATTGGGTTTAATTTATCCAACCGTTTTACAAAAAATATCAGTCTTGGCACTGAACCTCTTGCCTAAAAACAAATGATCCTCATATCTTTGCAACTTTCGAGGCATCATTAACAATGAATCATCAATAAATTGATTATTATTAATCCATACATTTTCAACAACTTTTCAGTCGATTATCATCACAAATAAGTCACTCGTTCGAACAATAATTGTACACAATTCGCCAGTCTTCTTCGTATAAAGATCACGGGAGCTTTCGTTTCTGGTTCGGTTCCTCAAGCACGCGTACCTGCAGAGTAGAACGTGGACCACACTTCCAAACGTTTCCGCATTCATCGAGGATGTTTGCGCTTACGGTCACTTGGTATTGTCCCCCGGTGTTTGGTAGGGCGCTTCCGCAGGAGGCTGAAGACAACGCCGAGTATGGAGAAAGCGACAAAAGGAACTCACAGGCAAAGAAGTCACGATGGGGAACGACGGTTTGCTGCAGCTCGTTGACGGTGTCCTGTATGAAAATTTTGAGAATGAATTGGTGAAAATTCGAAGTTATGAATCATCAAGCAAAGTGCAGAGTCTCAAAACATCAACACTCATGGTCGATTGTATTTGTAATTTCTTTTTTATATTGGAATGATAAGGTATAATAATTGTGATACCTTTGGATCTGTGTTCATTTTAGTTGGTGGTACAGTAGATATAGAAATGGAGACAGACGCAACAGATCTGAAGAGGGATGCACGCCGTCCGTGTCTGAGAACGCCCTCTACTTTGAGAGCCAACTGACTTCCCTGTGGAACTGGAATTGGTTCGCCCAGAACTCGAGGCTGAGGTGAGATTGAAAGTTTTACAATAGTCGTTTGAAGGGTCTGGAAGAAGTACCTGGGCATGGGCAGCCTCATCTGACCTCCGGCTAGAATTATTACTTGGGTGAAAATTCGGTTTATCTGAAAATAATAAGAGTCATGAACAGAATTAAAAAGAAATTTATATTCAAGATATGCAAAATTGTATAGGATTTTTTATAATACCTGAACATGACTAATCCCTTCGTTTTTCTTGATATCCAACAAAGCGATTCTACGAACTTCGATACAGCATCTAGAGAGCTGCCTCATTTCTACGGAATCACCAAAATTAAAATCCAAACTGTTTAGATCGTGAAGAGTTATGTTCGAGGTACAAACTCGTTCGACGCTATGAGCAAGCAAGCGACTTATTTCCTGTAAACTGTTTGGTGAAATGTTAAGGATTCATTTTTATATTCGGTTTTTCTCAGGTTTTTTAATTTAGCTTAAATATGATTGTTTTTTCGTTTTTATCAAAAGGATACGCTCTTATATTGTTAAGACTTCCCGGATCAGCATCAAAGGCTGACTGATAAAGCTTCTGGTAATTGTCCGCGCAGGTTTTCAATTCTTGCACTGACTTTCTCAATTGATTTGCCACTCTGCCCCAAAAAGTGTAATCGTCCTTCTTAGCATGTGCGTTATTAACGGCAGTTGCATAAGGTGGAGCTGTACACAAAGCTCTGAAATATTTTTGTTTAAACATCAACATTTTTATTAAACCAAACTTCATAAAATGTTTAATAGTATTTGTTTGTTATTGTTAAAATAAGTACCTGCAAGAGTGCATGAGTTGCAGCATCGCTTGTAAAAATTCACAACGGAGTTTCGCGTACTCGCTAGCAAATTGTAGGTTTCGCGTCGGCGTGGTTGCTGCCTTGAGAGCAGCACAGGCACTGCCGTAACGTGCGATTGCGCGGTTCAATTTCTCGACAACCACTATCGTTTCATTTGCTGCATCCTCCTCGATATCATCTCTTCTAAAAGGTCACAAAATTATACATTGTATGAATTTGTTTTACGAAAATAACCAGAAATAATCTCTTTCTTACTGAAGTGAATATTCTGCATTAGTCAAAAGTTCCAAGCCAGACAACCAAAAGTGGATTTGCTCAGATGCCACTGACTCTTTGAGTTTCTTAAAGATATAAGTTGCGATTCCGTGATGGCCGTATCGTGCAGCGTTTCTTGCTATTCTATATTTTGCCCAACCATCCACACTCGTCTCTACACTTTTCACCGCATCGATACATTCCTTATTCCACTGGTAACCACCGGCTATGATTTGGAACAACAATGTACAAAGCATCACCTAAAAACAACAATTTTTCTTTTATCTTCTTTTGAAAATATGATTTTGTTAGTTTATTTGTATTTCTTCGTTTATTCTATTTACTTTTGTATCGACGTGAAAAGTTTGTTGCATCTTCATCAGGATATCGGGTAAAAGAGGCAACAGGATATTTTCTGTAACACTTCCAATAGCTCCGAGGGCTTCGCAAAGGACCACAGCTTGCAAGTCACAGTGCTTATTATCCGAGCTGATGTTCATCATCGTGGAGCTTATAGCGTCCACAAAAATTGGACAGTGACTTGGCTGAGCCCGGCATAGTTTCACAGTTGACCTCAAACAAACTTTAAACTGATAAAAATACTTGTCATCAAGAGCCAGCAACATTATCAGAGATTCTAAGCAAGATACGATTTCCTGTGTCCTGTAAGCTGGCAGACCGTCTTCATAGCTACAATAAAAATAATTTAAATAATTTAAAAAAAGAAACAAAGTCGCATCTAATTTAAATTCAATGTAAAATAATTGCAAATTTTTGGATAAAGTTTTTTTGTTTACCAATAACAAGCGATTCTTGCTAGAATAGTCACCGCTTTGATAGCAACTATAGGATGGGAAGAATAACAAGCGTTGACACAAAGATTCAACAGTGGACTGTTTTCGTCCATGTTTGCATCACAGGTCACCGCGCTTTGACTCAAAACTTCGATCACATCCAATGTACGAATTAGTAGTTCGGTATTACCGTCATCATCCTTTGACAATAATTTGTTAGTACTCTCTAGAAACGTATGTCAGTATTAAATACATTTCACAACGCATGATAATTTAAATTAAAATTTTTTATTTGGATTTTTCCAAATCCACAGCAGAATCCACAAACAATTTGTGGATGCTAGTTGATTTGGTTATTGGTACAAACCAATTAGATTCGGCAATGCGTTTCTTGGCCACAAATGTGCTCCCTTTCTAGCCAATGAATGCAAAAGGTGCAACGCGTGACGTTTGACAGACATTCGTGGGTCATCGTGAAGGTAACGTAGCAATAAAACAACCTGTGCTGGGACGTCCAGTGTCGCTGAGGCTAAAGTTGTTAGGGCACTCAAGGTTACTCTGACAAACTCCACCGCCGGATAACTTGCCAGCAATTCCATGCACAATTCATTGACCTGCAAGAAGAATTTATCTGCTTAAGTACATTTTAAAACCTACAATTTTTATTAAACTAAATATTAGGTATCTTATATTTTATTATTGTAATATTTTGTTTTGTACAAATATTTTACCATGGAAGCAGTGGAAATGTCATGATGCATGTACTGCAAAATTGGTATCAGCTGTAGTTTCATTGAGGCAGGAGTGGCCTGGCCACGAATCATGTTTGATATTTTACTGCACATTGAGACTGCAAACAATTTCGATTGTGCAGCAAACATTCTAGCAGCATAAATTGCCGCTTCCACTTCAACTGAATCGTGAGAGTCCAGAGATCTTCTTATACTGTGGTGCACCTGCAAAAAGGTAAAAAAATTAATTTTACTTTTTCTAAAAGCTTCTACTTTATTTTAATTGTTTTCATGATAAAAAATTTTGTCTAATTATGAAATTACCTGTTGCCTTTCAGGAATAATACCAGCAACACTGCCAAGCGTTCGCAGGGTCAAAGCCCTGGCAACAGGGTCATTGGAGTGAATGACACTGAAGATTCGTCTAACGAACTCGTCAATGTTTAAAATTTTGTTTAAATGTTTCTCGCTCTGTTGACACACCCTAAGCACCCAGACTCTCAGAAAGTTAGTTCCGGTGCGAAAAACGTCTGCGAGTTTTAGCAGAGATGAGTTTATCAGGATGGGGAAGGGATACTTCTCAAAGAGACGAGGAAAACGAACTATTGCTTCGCATTGTTCCCCAATTTTGGCAGATCTTAGTCCTGGAAAATGATAACAAAGTTATTAATTTGTTCTATTCAATGTTGATAGTTAGTTTAAACATTCTAATTGATTATTCAATAACAATTTTGAAAGTTAGTTTAAAGTAAACAAATGGATTTAATAATTCAAAAACCTTTGTCCAGCTCAATCAGAGCAGAATTAGCGTCCTGTTCGGGCTCCCCCAGGCCAGCGGCGTCGTTAAAAGCGTTCATTCTCATCCCGATCATTTTGGTTTACTTTCAGTTCGTTTTTCAGAGTAATGACATCTGCCAGATTAAGACAAGTGTTCCTCCCACACTTTATCAAAACAGAAATCTCAATTGACAAATTTCTGTTTATTGACAACAAACAGTTGTGACAAATACAATTTTTGAGGTTAGAAAACGTGTTGAACTTCAAAACGGGTGGCGGGAAATTTAAAATGAAAATGGGATGATTTTTCAATAATCGGGGAACAAGTTTAGACATAAATAGATTCAATAACTGATAACCATATCTTTATTCATATACATATCATACACAAATAATACTCGATGATCATCCTCGAAATCGTCTAGATTTCTCAAATTCTAAAAGGCAGTATGCACAAATTTTCATCTATACGATATGACATAGTCCTGTGTGCGAATTGTCATCAAAGTAAAGAACAGTCGAAGGAAACTCAAAGCCCTTGTACTTTTCACAATGATTCGCATCTTTTGAAACATCATACATTCTTGTGTGATTTTTTTACAACAGATTTAACCACTATCATTGTTACACATATATCTTTACATTAAATATAACTGTACAGTTCAAAACATAACGCAATTTTTTTTTATCATAATTATCTTTTCAATTGATGTTCCTTATCTTTTATTGTTCTTATATTCCTTCAATCAATTGGAAGATTTTTTAAAATGTGACATAGAAAATTGTTTTCGTATTCTTTTCAATTAACCAATTTTGAGGAATTCGAGAGTGAATTTTATTTATTTTTTCCTCGAATTGTTCAATTATTCGTCTTGTTTCAGGTGGAGAAAAGTTAAACACTCAACGATGATCTGGAGTTGAGATAAAATTGGTAGCCAGAAAAGATGAATGTGAGAACATAAATGCAAACTGCGATCCAGCAGTTGTAGGCATTACGGGTGTAGCCTCTGTCCGCTGCGATGTAAAAATCGTTTGCCGAATTGTATTTTTCCTCCAATTCTATGTCTTCTATCAAAGCTACACTTCTGAACGTGAAGAAAATCCCCATTAGGAGCTAAAATTGTAAATGAATCTTATTAATATATTTCCTTTTTGTTTTTTTTTTCATTTATTTTAAATCTGACATTTTTCTTATGAAATAACGAATTTAGATAAATAACAAAAATCACTTAGCTAGATCATTAAAATTGTTGATTCAGAAAAGTTTGATAATTTTGATTATTAAAAAACAATTTTGTTCAAATAACAGGTTAGGTACTAATGAAAAAGAAAAGATTAAAAAAAACTCAAAACTGTCAGTGAGATTTCTAGGTTAACTCAAACTCAAAGAACATAATTAATCAGATTAAGGAAAAATTTATGACTATCAATGTATTTTTTAGTTTAATCATAGGAGGTGTAGTGTGTAATACTTACGAGTTGGACAATGCCCCAAACGGAGAGGATGAGGCCACACAAGGCGTATTTCGGTCCGCAGATCTTCATTTTGAATTTCAGAATTGGAATGTGACTTTTAGCTAAAAAGGATTACTCGAATCGTTTCACAGATTCTTGTTGACTTAGGTGTTGATATTTTTACATGAAAGCAAGGCAATTCGTAAAACTGCACAAACCACTGCTCTGCCTTGTTGGTATATATAACATTCAGTCATATGACTGCAATCGATTGCTCCCATGACTTCAAATCGCGGAGCTTTATCATTGCGCATGACACCTGTGCCTCACTTCGTTCTGTACATTTAAAATTCAATTGTTGCATTAACCCATCAAATAATAAAAAGTGAAACAAGAACAAACAAAACAAAAATAAACGAAACGAGAGTTAACAAAACAAAAAACAAACAATATTTCATGCTTACGACTATTTTCCAATCTCATGGCTTTATAATTATAAAAGTGCAAAATAAGTTATCAACAATTTGTTATACAATTTTAAAACAGATTCCAGGATTTATTAAATTCAATGAAAAATTAGAAATAAAAAGGGATGATTTTATTTCTGTATACCGACGATCAATTTTTTTATAGACAAAACTGTTGGTTCCTGCAAGGTGTACAATGTAAAAACCTAATTTGTATTTCGTTACTGTTTGCACATACATATAATTTGTATATATATTAATTTCCATGTTTTTTATTTGTTTTATGCAGAGAATCGACGTAGAAGACAACCGTTAAACTTCCCAGGGTTTGACACGAAGGACCACTGGTAGGCTGCTGCAGGGCACAATTGCAAGTTCGGTTATAACACTAGTGATAAGGGAAGCAGGAGTTACATCGAATGCAAGATTAAGAAGGTTCAGATTCTTTCGTGCACTCCAATTTGTGAGAGGTGATTTTTTAGAATCATCAAAGGTTTTCGTCAACTCATCGCTGCTATCTGCAAAAGTAAGTAACAAAGTTATTTTCGCCTCTTTTTTTTTGGATTGTAAATAAATATCTTTTTATGTTGTATTATTTTGTAACGGACCTAATTCATTATATACAAAACTATCTGTGAAGGCGTTATCATCAGACTTGTTGAGTTCGCTAGCAACATGCACAGGAACTCCAAAATCTTTGCTCATAAGTGCAACCTGTGCTGTTCCAACTCTCGCCATGACTGCTCCGTTTGCTAATAAAGAGTGGGCTCCTAACAACACGAATGAAACCTGAAAGATATATTTTTAAATAAATAATATTAATATGAAATTTGAGTAATACATTTTTGTAATTTAATAAAAATTTATAATAGGATTTAAAATTTAAACACAATTTTTTTTTTCAAAAGTTCACCTGCGGCAAAACAAAACTAATAGCACTGATCAGAACATATGTGCAGTCTATATTCTCCTTGACCAATTTTTTTAGCATCGCCTTGCCCTCGAGCCTCGGTCTGCTGTCGACCACGATCACTCGGAATTTCTTCCCCTTCTCATGAGCGTCGCATAAAATCTTTTTCACCAAAGATGAACTGCAGCAAAAGATAATAAATTAAACAATGGTTAAAAATATAAAAATAATGGAATATAATCCTGTCAACTAACTGTCCATAAGTAAGTATCACATCTCCATCATTGATTCTATTCAACATTTTTTGTGAAATCGCCTCACCAGCTAGTGAAATTTGTTCACGTATATAGGTATCTATGGTTTCTTTCAAAATTGTCTTTGTCTAAGAAGGATAAACAAAAGTTCCATTAATCATTGAATAATATTTTGAATTTGTTGATTTTGCATTTCTCACCTCTTTATCAGTTTCAGTGCTCTTTATCTGAGACATCTGACCTCTAAGTCGTCTCAAAGCGTTGTGCATAGTAACCGAAATGGATGTAGCCGTGTTCAAAAATTCTACTGTCTTATTGAATTCAGCTTCCAAGCCCCGCACGAAATCTTGTTGATCCGAGATTTCAAAATCCTTAATAAACCTCTTAAATGCGAGCAACAAAGCTACGCATTGACAGTTGCTGCCTGTCGCTTTGCCTTTTGCATATTTCACTGCCAGTTTCACAAATGCCGGATGGATATTGGAATTCAGAGGGCTCACAGGAGACGGACTTTTTTGCTCCAAATGATTAAAAACACCCTGCACGTAATTGATGGCAACTTTTTTTGTAGCTGCTTTCTTCTCCTCAACCAATTGAGTCTTCACATTGGACTCTGGTTTATCCAACTTTGCGATTGGTGCTTTTGTTACTTTTTTCGGCTCGGCAGCTTTCTGAACCTTTTTTTCACTTGCCTGCTGATCTTTCTTCTGCGCTTTCAAAGCTCTCTGAGCTTCTTGGATAGCCCTCCTCTCAGCTCTAAGTTGAGCTTTACTCTTGCCTTCTGGAGGATTTGTTTGAGTGTCCACTACAGGATCGTTATCTTCATTTTTAGTAGCAATGTCAGGGAACACGTTGGCTTTCAATCGTGCTGACATTGAACCTTCTTTATTAGGGATGATAGAATTCTGAGTTGGCTTTTGGTTCTCGGGCATTTTCAGAGGTTTGTTCACTTGCCCTGACGAGGTTGAGTTAAGCACAGACGGGTTAAGATCTAAAACTGTTCCTAGACTTTCTTTCGCACTGTTCTCTGTTCGGGAATCGTTTTCAACATTTAGTTGCTTGTGCAATTTAATCAGACTTGATGTTATGGTGTCGGAATTTTCCTTGTTGTCTTGACTTTCTGGAAATTAAAATTAAATTGAAAACAATCAAAAAATAGTATTTTCAACAAATAGAATTAATATATATTTTTGATGAATTGGAAAATCGTTTCTTACTGATGAACTTTTTATTTTTCTTAGAACTTTTGTTTGATTTCGTCAACGTCAGTGAAGATTCCAGATTCTCAGATTCCTTTTTTTGGTCCAAAGATTCGACGATCTGTAGATTAATTGTATTCTTGATAGACTTCTGGATATTATCGTTGATGATCAAGCTTTCTTCAGTTGATTCCGTCAATTTCTCAGCCTTCCTTGCAAGGTTCATACGCTTTCTTCTCAAATGTCTAGCGGTGGATCTTGTTACTTTCTAAATTGCGAAAAGGAAAACAAAGTTTAAATTATTTTTAACAGTTTCAAATATGATATCATCTATCTGCAAACATTCCAAATACATCAAAATAGTTATTACATGATAACAGAGTTAGAAAAATTATAATAATTAGTCATGCTGTGGTTTGTTTGTACACAAAAGTCTCTTCCATTAATTTATTTTCAACTAATTATCTCAAATAGAATGGTAAAAAAATTGTGTTGCAATTGAATGAATTGAACAAAACAAGTTCTAATAGTTAAAATCCGATAATGTGGGTTAATAAGTATTGTTACATTTCTTATATGACAATTTTATTTATTACATAAAAATAAATGAAGAAACAGAACAACATATGATATCTCGAAAACATAACCTCAAAAATGTAAAATGTTATTGTTTCGTTGAATGTAAATCAAGAAAAAAAACTTGTCAAATAATTTTTTTGCATTTGATACCTGCGACTGCATTCTAGGGTCTCAATGTGGGTTACCACACGGACGCACAAATGGAGAGACCAGCTATGAAAATCAACATATACAAGTATCAAATTACCGTTAACATTTTAACATTGCAACTGAATTGTAATTATTTCGAGTTTTTTCACGGAAATTGTTTTTCATAACGTAGCGTAACATATAGACAACATTTGTTCAGATTTTTTCCCTGTCAGGAGGGGATTGTTGACAAATTCTCACTCTCATAAACATGTCACAAGGAGAGAAAGTGTCAGCGGAGAAGTTATTTGTTTAACTTAATTTCGAATTTTGGACGTGTCTCAACATATTGAGCAACGCAAAATTGCAATAAATTTATAGCAGAAAATATGTTGCGAAATAAATATGAAAACATAACCTCTCTTACTTGACAATCTGTTGGACCACGACAATGGAATCAGAATTCAGAATGTGTCAGAATGTAGTAGTAGTAGTAGTAGTGGATTCTGTGTTCTATATCAAAACCACTAAGCAACCGGTATGAAGAGTGGCTACAAAAACCTTATGCATTTAAGTAAGGCTAGGTTTAATTCAGTACAAAAATAAGCAAATTAAAATCAAACAACTAAAAACAAGTACAATGATATCAAATTAAACGCGAAAATAAGGTTTATCGTAAGAGGAACAAGATTTTTTAAACTTTTACGAAAGTCTTCATTTGAACAATAAGTAAATTATTATAAAAAAAAAGTTATTAGAATATATCAGTAGCTAATTCGAATTTCGAGACTAACTATAAAATGAAATAATGTTGTTAAGCGTCGCGAGAAATAAAACTCGAAACTAACAAACAGTTTTACGACATGTAACAATATTATAATAAGTTGTTCTCCTGATGATACTTGGAAAATGCCACTTTTCGTGTCCGTTTTAATGATAGTAGTGACATGTACTTTCTATGACAGTTGTGGAAATAATAAAAATTTTGATTTCTGAAAAATAATGTCTTATTTGAACATCAAAGTGTATTATATCAGAAGTGTTGTTGAACTGAAAATAAAATAACTTATGTATAGAAATTAAAAAATTTTATTCATTCCAGACGAATGAACATATTTCAATTATAAGCGGAAATTCAAATAGATTATACCAAATTAAAATTGTAAAATCTAAAAACCACGGAAAAAAATATTAAAATTATTCAGACTATATAAGTGGCTTTACAAAATGATATGTCACAGAACAATTGTTACATCAAATTTTACCTTACAAAATATTTGATTCTAATTCTTATACAGTTGATAAGAATTACGCTTCTCCGACTCAGAAAAGATTGCATATTGTGAAAATATTTGATTTTGTTGGACAGTTTTTAGGTTATAAAGAAAGAAATATTACATTAAAAATATTTTTAAAAAATAGACAGCTTATAAAACTTTCAAAAATCTCTACAACAAACTTGTGAAACAAATATATAAACAAACACAAATAAATTATTTTTTAATTGTACTAGTAATATTCAAAAACTGTAGGCGTTTTATTTAAACTATTTTTTATATTTATTTTATATAAACTATAATAAAATAGTAATTCAACATTGTTTGTCGTCAAAGTTCTGACAATGTTACAATAACATATCGTCGTTCCCTGGTCCGCTAGGGTTTCAGGGTACATTACTTGTTAACTTAACTCCTAAAAGATCCTCAAATGATATAAATGAGACACACTTCCGAGTTTTCGATTTTTTGCACTACATTATATAGCTGGCTTTCAACGGCTAATATGATCAAATAAACTTAATATATACTAGATCTCGTCTTCTACCATCAGAACTGTTTCAATTTAACATTGAATTTTCCAATTTGAATTGAGGTAGTTTTTGTGAAAGATGTCAATTAAAATAAAACACTTATAAAGATGCAAAAAATTATTTCAAATATAAATTTTCACCTTATTGAGTTCATTCACCTTAGTAGGCCAATACGAGACAAAAATGGCAAAAGGCCAAGATTAAAAATAAATAATTCTTCCCGGATCTATTTATTTTCATGAGATTTAAGTTTTACTTTAAATTTTTGCAGAATGATTAGAGATGCAAAAATAATAAGAAGCGTATAATCGTCGAAGCATTAGTTTTACATCATACATTGTCTTCTTTTTTTATAAATCTAACTAGTACTTTCATGGCAATAAATGTTAATGTAAATTTTTCTAAAAAAAATTCATACAAATATCTTCGAAAACTCTTTTCTTGTTATGAAAATATTTTTTATATTGTATTCGTATTTATATTATACATACAATTATAAATACATGCAAATATTTCATTTCTGCCATGGTTTAAATTTTATTAATTTGAAAATTACCTTTCATTTTGTTGGAAGCCTTTTTTTCATCAAAGTTTAACTAATGTTTCAGTTTGAAACAATTATCAAACTTATTTATAAAGCTAAGAAAAATATTTGCTTAATTAAAATATTTTTTCTTAATAAAATTAAGAAAAAATGAGGAAGTACATAGTTCGGGCTGAGATTAAGTTAACAGTCAATATCAACATGATTTTTTTTTCTCAACTGCCTCAGAGCTTGTTTCGCCGCCGCAAACTTGGCTTGTTTTTTATTTGCACCGAATCCATAGAATCTGTACCTTTGCTCTTGAATAGTGACATCCAAGGGAACCATAACAGAGTTGGTATCAGTTACTGGAATGGACTTGCTGTAACAAAAAGTGATAAAAAAGTAAATTAAAAAGTTATGCAACAAAAAATACACGATAAATTAAGTCAATTAATAACAATGCAACTCGACTTACTGGAATGTCGGGGAAGCTTTAGTTGTTTCAAATACAAGTCTGATGCAGTTCTTGGGAGTGTCTCTGCCGAAGTTTTCTAAACAAAAAAATGTTTAATCATAAACAAAATTGAATATAATATTTTTTTTCGATAATTTTTACCGCACAGAAAGTTTATTTAGAGAAAAATTAAATATTCCAATACAAATTAAATAATGATGAATTCAACCTACCAATTTCTTGGTGCATAATTTTGTAGACAATTCCCCAAACTTTATTTATGTCTTTTCCAGAATCAAGATAAATGGCTCCTATCATGGATTCAAAAATATCTCCCAACGCTTTCGGAACCTCCACATATTCTGCCAGCTTGCATTCGTCTTCTTCAAGGAGAATATGGATCAGCTGAAATATGATGAATTCATATAAATAAACAATTAAAAACAATTTTGAGAAACACTGATGTTAAATAATGTTAATTCAAAATAAAAAATTCTTTGTTATGCAAATTTTTACTTCATCATCAATTCCGTATTTCCTTTGTTCTTGAAACCGAACAAACACATCGATGCTTTGTTCGAGCATTGGCGCAAACGATAAAAACGCCGCATGCAAACCATGTCTGACTGCCAGGCAAGCGAAGGTAATGTTGTTCACTAGAGCCGATCTAAGATCAGTCACACCTCCAGGAGTTAAATGGGTGTACGTTTCATAGATGTAAACTGTTATTAGGAAATCTAAAATACAATATATAATATATGAATGCATTACTCTTATTCAAGTCTTATTTTTTTTTAATTTGTACATAATTGAATTCTTTACCCAGCAAAGCATCGCCTAAAAATTCTAGTCGTTCATAGCTCTGAGTCATTGTATTCATAGAGAAAGATGGGTGCGTCATTGCCTGAAAATATTATCGACGTCAAGAATTAATCAACTGAACTTAAAATTAATCTTAATAATCCTTTAGATTCAGGATGAAAAAATTGTACCTGCAGCAAATAAGCCCTATTTTTGAATTTATATCCAATTCGTTCCTCAATAATATTACCCATCAAGAGAATTTCGTCTGGATCGCCATCTTGGATCAGTGGATTTTGATGGGTTTCGACGAACATCTTTTCATACGAAAGTTCAGGCAGTATTCCAAACCAATGGAGAATTTGCATAGCACATTTAACACCACTTTTCTATTACATGAGTCATTAGAGTTATTATACACCAAAGTAATTCGAAACTTGTTACATTCAATAAAAAGAAAATAATTGACCTCCAGGTAAATTCCAATCAAAGCTTCCACAGAATCTGCAATATTTTTATCGGCAATCACCTGCAGACCAAGATGATGCTCGATGCCAGTTTGAAGTTTTTTGTCGTCCCACTGGTGAAGTTTTTCAACAATTGACTTAAAGTTATTCGGCTCAATGATGCCGCTAAGTCTCTCACTTGGTGTCATTGAAAATTCGAAAACAAAGTTCGGACAGATCTGGAACAAACGATTGTATAATTAAACAAAGCAAACATTTTTCATATATATTTTTAATATTTTTTGTTCAGCCACACCTCGTTTTCTTTCATCAATTTTTGCAATTTTCGAGGAAGCGTATAGGCAGGTGTAATGGAATTGCTGTCGGGTTGGAATTCATCCACCAGAAGCATCTCGGGAAGTTTCTTGGCTAAAGCGCAGTAGTATAAATTCTTATTTCCGACAATTTTGCCTTTAATAGAAGTCAAATGGCCTTCACTGTAAGATGAGAAATACTCGTAAAGAAAGAAGCAAGTAGCAAATTTCAAAAAGGCGTCGCCAAGAGTTTCCAGACGTTCGAGATTGAAGGCATCATTGCTACGAGCGCTTGTCAAAGCCTACAAACGCGAGAAATGAAAAAAAAAAGTTAAAACGATAAAAGTAAATAAAATATATAAGATTTTCCAATCTAATTATCATTTCCAAATAACCTGCAAAATATCCACCGGTTCTGGACCAATATCACCTTTTCTCTTCAGCAACTTCAATTCTGGAACTTGTACCGTATGGTCCACAGTACGGAACTCGCAGGTTTTGTTCTTGTTATTCTGAAACAGTGTAAAAATTCTCAGACCTATAAAAATTTCACCCAATTTCAAAATTTTTATTCTACTGAGATTAAAACCTGAATTTCTTTGTCCTCTGAAGTAACTTTATTCATGAAATTGTAATTGTCCTCTATGTGAATTAACTGACAGTTTTCAACGTCCTCATACAAATAACGTGGCTCGTCTTCAGGTTCCCAACGATATAAGGTGATGTTTTTGTTCAGAACTAAAAAGTGTCATTCAAAATGTCAATTTTGTTTCAATATTTACACATTTATCAGATTTATTTCCAACTCTGATCATACCATCAGATTCTGGATCAACAACAATACATTTCTCATCGTTCATTTCCTCCGTATCTGAATTTTCTTCCAGACTATCATCGTTCATGAGTTCTGACAAATCCTCATCGCTGGGACTTCTTTCCAACCGCCTGCTTTCTTCTTCACTTAACACCATGGGTCGCCACTGCGTCTCCATCTTAACAACCCCCACACCTGTTTCTCTTGCAATCAATTCTCTCAATTCATCTGCTATCAACAAGGAAGCCATCCTGTGCATGATTGAAGGTAACGCCTTTGCCTTAAGCCAGTACAGAGAAGGAAACTCTACTTTCTTACAGAGTTCCGGAATCAGATGTTCCGCAAAGTCCTCCTCCTCCACTCGCTTTCTCTTTGACGAATAAGATGATGGTTTTCTACAATTATTTTATTAACAATATTATATATGTTAGTTAAAAATATTGACAGATTAAAAACTTTAACAAATTAGAAACAAGTTTAAACGTAAAAACACAGAATGTTTTTAGAAAAATTTCAAAAAAATCATACCTAGGTTTGATATAATTAATCTTTTTCGTTACAGGTTTGACTTCTAACATTGGTTGTTTAGTGTTCGTAACCGTTTGTTTATGTTTTTTATAGAAGTACTCGACATAGTTGCTAAATGAAGGTTCCGGAAAAGGTGACTCTGGCGTGAGGTCATCGCAGACGTCAGTTACGATGTAAAAGACGAGATCACCTCTGTAATTCGGAGTGACCACACTGAGGTCATAGTCAGCAAAGCTATCGAGGTGACCTCGCACAGTAGGTTCAACGAACTGTAGCTTTTGGTACTTAGTTGCCACTTTCATATCGATTTCCCACTCGTCATTCACTGCAATTTCATCAATTTTCATTCATTCATTCGAATAATAAAATGTTTTAGTTAGTCAGACAATGAAAAAACAAAAACAATATAATATTGTAGAATAGTAGAAACTTTTCAAAAATCTTGCGAACCCGGAACTACGAGGAAGCAATTCTCCAGATTCATCCTATCAAAAATCATGAACTCCTTAATGATACCAATGATCTCGGTGAAGATTAAAGTATGAAAAATGAGGAGATTCTTAATATTCTCTTGGGAGAGTCTGATGGTTGAGTGATTCGTGTGGATCTTCACTGTGACTTCGCCGTCTCGCATGTAAATTGGGAATTGAGGCACCTTTAACGTTTAGAAAATTAAAAGTTTCTATTTTTAATTTTGTGTTATTATTACTCTATTGTTTATTATTAATTTAGTGTCCCACCTGTGGCATTTTCTTCGATGAGAGTATGGCAAAGGTTGATTTCTTTTTTATAATATCATGAAAAACCATTCTACGATGTTCTTCGGGTACCGAATACACTGGCTTGAGTTCCAGAATGTGGAGATAAAGATCCTTGTCTGTTTCAGGATAAGCGTTGAATAAACAATCTGCATACTAAAATGTTATATTTGAAGATATAAAATTAAAATTTGCTTGATTTTTAAAATACAAAATAATACATGTTTTTGTTGAATTTTCAACTGCAAAAACCTTCATTGGATGGTGCCGTTTTGTATTTATCTTTGTTATCTCGTTTTCCTTATTTTTCGGCCAATGTGGAAATAAATAGTCCAACTTGATCAGAACATCTTTTTCCGTTTTAGGTAATAGCCTGTCCGTAAGTTCATTCGATTTGTGCAGCTCAATGCATGCTTTTAGGGCTGCAGCTTTTTTTGCTATGTCGATTCTGGGATACATCCCGCTCTTTATTACTTTATTCATCGGACATATTGATGGCATATGCAATGTCACCTCGAAACAGGTACACTGCTGAGAGAAGCACCTACCGCTTACACTTCTGGAGTCTACATTTTGCATTGATTGGTTGAAAGAGCGTTGTTGACTGAGCGTCATATTACAATCCTCATCCACTTCATTTAAAGTCCAAATAGGTCTCAAGGTAACAAATTTTGATTTAAACAGATTTGAACAGTATTGATAAATTAATTGAACTGCCGAGTGGATGTCAACTGTACTGACAAGCCCAGTTTCTGTATCATAACTAGTGTACTCTTCGAATTCAGATGTGTACATGTCAGATTTAATCATTTCTTCAGCTGGAGCCTGTCGATGAGCTTTTTTGGTGCACAGTTGCTGCAAAGTGATACAACATATTAATTAAGTAAAGATGTGACAATTTGATTAAATATAAATTTAAATGTTGTATGTTTACGTTGTTCAGAATTTGTTCTGTTTGTTCATACATTCTGTATGTATTGAAAGACTTTTGATCATTCTCCTTGATAAAAACATTGTATTGACTGAGACGGTCTCGCGCACGACCTTTGCTCTGAACGTAAGCCCGAAAGTCTTTGGGAAAGCTGAAGTGAACAACGAGTGTACAAATAGAAATGTCGATTCCTTCATCAATGACGTCTGTTGCTACTACACAATTAATCGTACCATCTCGAAATCTGAAAAAGTTCGATTCATACGTATAAAAAATAAAATAGAAATTTGTAATTTTATTAAAGTAGAATTCAATTAAGAACCATAAGTGCATAATTTACTTCAGAATGGTGTCCTTATTTCTTCTATTAATGCACAAGTTTTCTCTGATATTGGAATACGGATTTGATTGCTCTCCAACTATGAATCCCGAATGTAAAAACTTAAAATCATCATCGATACTGTTCAAGATCTGTACAAAATTGATAATTCATTTTAAATTGTTTATTTGAATGAACATGATAAAAATCATATTAGAAATTTGCTCTTGTGTTACCTTGAGGACATGGTTGATAATTTCAACACAAGTCCTGCGTTCTACAAAAATAATGCAAGAAAATTTTTGGCTTTCTAGTTTATTAGCATTGAAATTTTTTAGCAAAGTACACAGAGTTAGTAGCTTGTGGGTCGAAAAGCTGGAAAATAAACATTTTAAATTTTTATAACTGTTATATAATAATAAACAATAGATGCATTGGCACAAAAGTTTAAAATGATAAAATAATCTATATTATTACCGATTGATTTTCTGTATTTCTGAAAAGCCTTCCATTTCTTTTTCCGCTAGGGCTCTGGCCAATACTAACTTGGATATAATATATGTATACACTGTTGTAACATTCTAGAAAAAAATGAAATCATTTTATTGAAATTTGATATGTAAAATTTTTCAACATTTCAAATCAAAATACGAACCGCGTAAATGGCTGACTTTTTCAAATACTCTAGTTGAATAATACGAAAAAGGAGCGTTTTGGAACCAGCATACAAACCTAGAAGTTAAAAATATACATTCCATGATCGAAAGTTATAAAAGGAAATGTTTTTATTCATAACAAAAAAATCATACCCAGCTCTTTGAAGTTATTTGTGATGTCATTAAGGATGTTTTTGATTTTATCCTGTTTTGACTTTGGCCTCATGGTAGGGTCCGAATTGTCCGGAATAGTTGGTATTTTGATTGTTTCAACAATCTGGATAACTTCTGCAATCATCGATAAAATTTTGTCTGATACTTCAAATGAGATGGGTTTTTGAAACTGTATTATAGATTCTTTGGGTTGAGTAGCATAATTTTTCACTTCCATATAATCATCCACAGTGATGATTTGAGAATGCATCGTTGTTTTGAGTGTCTGAAAAAATACACAATTTATTATACAAATTTTGAAAAATTGTACACAATTCAACATAGAATCAACACAATTACAAAGAATCAGCAACTATATTATAATAATCTTAAAAAATACTTTATTTATCATTACTTCCAGATATGTGGGAATGTTATTGGTTGGCTTATTTGAATTCAGCAAAACTGCGGTCAGACCCAAAATTCTTGGCTGCAATTGGATCGGGACGTGCTGAAGTTTTTGTAGGATTAATCTCATGGGATGATTATCAACTGCGTGATGACACTCGTCAAAAATCAATAAGCTCATCTGGCTCAATGATATGTAACCAAAATTAAGAATATTTTTGAAGATATCCGCTGTCATAACTAAGATCTGAAAATGTGAAGAAAAAAATCACATTTAGTGATAGTAATACAGTGAAATAAATAAAAAGAAAAAATCTAAAGTTCAGGGGCGTAATTAAATTCTTACACTATGGTCTTGAATTTCCTTCCTCCAGATTTTCTCGTCCCAGAAATCAACACCCATGTCACCCGAGTAACCCTTGCATGGTAAGCCAACATGAAGACTCAAATAAAGGCTTTGTTGGTGCATCAATGCCACGGTGTTTGTAATCAGAGCAATTCTTTTTCCTCCCTCTTCTAAGGGTCTGGAAATAAAACAAACGAAATAAAGAAAATTTCAATAAAAAGTTAAAGCAAGTGTAAAACATTTTTAAAGATTTTTTATATAGTTAATATTTCTTCTAAACCTTTTTGATCTTAAATAATTAAGATGTAAATAATTAAATAGAAATCATTGACGAACTATAAAAAGTTCCAAAAAATATAATTTATCTGTGGATGCATGATAAACAAAAATTAATAGTATATTACAGTGTATGTGATTTAATTAACAAAAAAAGTTATTGAACTTACTTTCGTACATCAGTGCTGAATTTTTTGACAAGAAGAGTGGCGATGTACGTTTTTCCTGTTCCAGTTGGAAGGTAAACAATTGAATTGGCCTTGACAGCCTTTTCGTACAAATCAATCTGATAAGGTCTCGCCCGGAGTTCGTTTTTCTCCTCGTCCATTTTTGTATACTTTTTATAATTCAATAAAAACAATCAAGTTGCATTCAGAATTCGTCTTATCATTAACAACGATGTAGAATGCACTGATGATTGAAGAAATCCGGGAATCCCTGAAATTCCCTAGATTGTTTTCCAGTCTTTTGAGAAACTTTGATTCGAAGACCTATAATAAAGGAAGTATAAGTTATGATAACCTTAAAGTGAACTACTGAAATAGACTACGAGGAATTATAAACAAAATTAATCTCTGAGATTTCCTTATATTTTTCTTAAAGAAAAAAAGAAGTATAAAACTACAGGGTGAAAGAAGTAACATGAAACGAGATTTATATTTACAATCCGAACATATGAAATTGCAACAAAAAAGTTTGCTTACGTTTTCGGTATTTTCATTAGCGTAACTTCCTTAAACTATGTTTGCAATTGTTGCAATAGAAACATTACTTATATTTTTTTTTAACAAAAACAGTATATACAAAATAATTTACGACAAAATCAGCCTTATCAGCCTGACGGGTTAGTAACAACACCAACACAAGTTTTGAGAGAGGTAAAAATAAGGTGTTATGCCGGTAAGCCAGTCTTACAAGAAAGAGGGCGCTATACTTAAAAAAAAAACAAAACAAACAAAAGACATTCGTCTACATTCATCAACTTTTATTCACTAATCTATAAAATCGTCAATTGTTTATGTATATTAATTATTGTATAAAATAATGACTTTTATCATTTTTCAAACTATTAGTTTTTGAAATTTATGCCAGAGGGCGACCGTAGAAAGAAATAAACTGTCCTACTTTTGAATCGCTTTTTTAAGGTGATGTGTAAGGTCTGCTGCCACGGAGTTAGGGACTTTGTTTATAAAAATTAGAATAATTGTTGTTTTTTAAAATACGGAGAAGAGCGCCGGAATGAGGAATGTGTAAAATGAGTGAGAAAATTGCGCTCTTCTCGTTAAATTATTTTACAATCATATTATTAATTTTAATTAAAGAAATCTGTAATGTCGGTAACTCCCGGTTTCACACGACCTTAATTTCGCGTTTTCCAGGCTGTTTTTTTTTAGCTTACATTTAATTTTTGTTCATTTTAGCATTTTAAGTTTTTCTTTGTGTCATTCAAAAATATATTCTTTGAGATTGAATTTCATCCAATTGTCAAAGGAAACTACGCAACTAACTTCAGGACAGTTCCCAGTTCACAAATGAAAGAGCGAGATAGAAAACCGCGACTGGGTGCAACGCATTATTTACCTCGAAAAACTTCATAATAATCGTCCAACGAACAGTTTTAATTCTGTCGCATGACCGCAGCCTGTCGCCGAGAAGTTGAAACCAAAGTGATTATTGCATGACGTTAATCGAGCGTTGCTATGCAGTAACACAGTAACATAAATGGATCATAACATAACCTCAAATTGATTATCTCTGGGACAATTAAATGCAAGATGTACGCATTTAAACCGTTAACATTCACGAAACTCGAGCCTTCGAGTAACTGCAATCCCATGCCCAGGAGTGGGCACAGGATTGTCTGCGATGACACCTTTATGTACTCTTTTGGAGGGTTCAATAACACGATTCCGGATAAGGTACGAGAAAAAAAATTAAATTTGAACAATTAAAAATAAATTTTAAAATTAAGACACAAATTTTTGTTATTTTCTATAACGAATTCTAATTTTAATTGGTAAAATATAAATATTGAAAAATTTACATGAGCTATATAAAAATATCAGGGAAATAATTATAAAAATTAAATAATAATTTGTTAAATTTATGGTTTTAGTTTTAAAATTGTATTATTTTTAAAGGATCCTCAGATGCTGAACGATAAGGTGTGGCTGAAAAGTAAGCCTTTATTCAAGGAAATTTGGAAGTTTAACATAGCGACACGAGAATGGACAATGCTGCCAAATCAATCGAAGCTGCCGGCCGAATTAGTGTCAATGGCGGTAGTTCTGCGAGGCAATATTCTGGTCATCCACGGAGGCAGCGGCTGTCCCTTCGGTGAACGTAACAGCAACCAGACATACTTTTGCAATCTGGTCAACGGCAGGTTCAATTCGCTATCGACCACTGGAGACAAGCCTGAGCCACAATACGGTCAGGCGATCGTTCAGCATGACAAATATTTGTACACCATCGGTGGTACGAATGGGCTTGATTATAATTGTGATACACATCGGTTAGACCTCACAACAAACGTCTGGGAGTCGGTTTACATCTGTGGCGGAAAGGAATCTTGTGAGCCGTCCGGTCGGTACAGACACGAAGTTGCATTTGACGGCAAGAGTATATTTGTCTTCGGTGGGGGAACCTCTGAACAAACTTTCAATCTCAAAGTTGGTTGAATTTATATTTGAATCTGAAGAATTCAAAATACAAAATAAAATAAATAGAAAAATATATATATAAATAATATATAATACTATCGATTAAAATTAATTCTAAAAATAACAAGTCTACTCAGAATTCAATTATTTAAACGAATAAAAAAGTACTTTGCCCCATACAGAAAAATTTAATGCAAACACTGCAAGCCTTCTCAATATTTTTATCACATTTTTCTGTATGATGAAATTACTTTTTTCAATTTTTGTTATTTTTCGTCATTTTCAACTAGTTGAAATCATTTTTCAAACCTTAGAATTATTATTTTGTTCAATCCTAACATTTGTAGTATATATTTAGTGTACAATTAAACTTATAATCATTTAGCTTTGTTTAAAATTATATAATGTTTATAATCAATTATTAAACTTATAATCATTTTGCTTTGTTTAAAATTATAAGTATAAAAAATGAAATAATGATTTGGTTTCAGAGAATACCTGTGTATGATATTGTTAGCAACAAATGGTCGAACGTAAAAACAAATCGGGACAAGGACACGCAAAATTTCCCACGACCAAGACGATGTCACGGCATAGTTCAGTACACCAACGAGCTAACAGGCACGATATACGTTGTTATATCAGGTGGTTTCGACGGGGATCGTCTTTTAAGCGATGTCTGGAAACTTAATTTGCAAACACTGACGTGGACTTGTTTAAAAAGCTTACCGCGTCCCGTTTACTTTCATTCGTCAACCGTCACACCATCCGGACGGATGTTCACTTTCGGAGGGATTACAAAATATAACTTGCCTAATAATGATGAAGTTGTATGTATCCTTAGTTTATCCTATAATGTTTCTACAAATTTTCCAGATATTAATTAAATTAAATTAATTAAATGTTTACAGACCGAAAGAACGAACGCGGTACACTCAATATGGCTGACTGTTCCAAAGTTGACAGAGATTTGTTGGCTTGCGATGAATTATTATTTCCCAGAACTAAAATGTTTACCTGACGATCAGTTATTAAAAACGGGAATTCCTGTAAAATTTCTGAAAAGGTTGAAGGGAATGGTAGACGTGAGTTAACAATGATTCATCTGGATGTACCAGTCGGATTTCGTGATTTCAATGTTGAACAAAGGATCGGAACGATTAGAATTTTGAACTATTTTAATCATCGTAAAATGATTTATCTTATTTTAATTGATGTTTTTCATGTTACAAGAAAACGGAATAATTTTGTTCATCAGCTATTAATTTTACGCTTGCCTTACTTGAGATAACTTGAAACCAACAACAGTGAAAGAACTTATATATCAAAATATGAACATAAATGAATTTAAAGTACATTTTATTGTACTCCTCCGTTAGGTTTAGTGTAAATAGTGTGAAAAGAAATGTTAAAAATTATGGTTGCAGTTTCACTTTGAGATGAAATTTTATTACTAATCATGTTCATAAGATTTTTACGATCTATCAAAAGTCTCGGTTCAGGGCACAGTGAACTAAGTTCCTTTTTGTATGTCTGAAGGAAACGATTCATGAATCACACATTTAATCATTTTAAACTGCTCGTAGAGACTAATTTTTGCAGTTTCACCATTTTTTATTTATGTATTTTTTGCAAATTTAACGCTAATGAATGGTTTATTTCAAGGTATACCGGAAACAAGTCATCTAGTTTCTGGTGTCATTTTTTTTTATAGCACTACAAATATTTATTATCAAAAGTTCGTAACTCTGACAAACTTTAGTTTTATGACAGAATTTTATGTCAGAACGAAACGGAGAATATTTGAAATAAAATAAGTAAGAGTTAATATTAAGTGTTTGCATTTTTAAATTATATCATTCAGTTGCAAGTTCTTGGTACGTCGACTTTGACGAACTGTAAAAAAAATTATGAAATTCATTTTTGTAATAATAAATAAAACAAAAATTTACCTTTGGTTTTTATTTTTCTTCAAAATTAAGGATTACATAATTAATAACATAAATTAAATAGAATATGATTACACTTAAGACAAATAATGTTATCGGCTAAAAGATCTTGCCGAAAAACTGTTGAACCTTATCAAAATTGCCACGGTTTTGGATTTTCAAGGTGGCGAAAGCTCTGTATCTAGTGATCTCCTTTGACCACTTGTTGTCAACTATCAGGCCAAGCCGTTTCGCTGACTCGATCCTTGCCAAATTTCCCAGCAGCTGATTCAACTCCAAAAATGACAAGAGATTTTCCAACAGGATGTCCAGAGTTTCCTGACAATCGGATTCCTCGCTTCGAATCACAGCCACCAACAACAACTGCGGAATGACATCAACATTATAATAAAACTTTGGGATGCAAGAAGCAATAAACTCGAAGAAAAACGCCCGGGGTATCTTTGAGCCGGGGAATATTTTTTGTGGGTCCACGTCGCATCTGCCAAATCCATTGTTGAAAACCCTTGCCGTGATTGGAGCGAAGCAAAAAGTCAACTTGGGATAATTCACCACGAAGGGTGGATCCTCCGAGTCGTAATCCTGGATCCGGTACTTTTTGACCAACAACTGTAAAATGGGTTGTAAGTTTTCTGGAAACTCGTTGATGATGTCCTCAATGTCGGTATAAAAAAAGGGATCTTGATCTTTTGAAAGGAAGATACTGATCAGAAGGTTCATCTCCTCGTAGAGGTTACCAGCTTGGTATTTTATAACATCTTCGGTACCGTCGGCCTTCTTCAGGTGGAAATTGCAAACAGAGAGGTTGCTGTATCTCTTGACTATGTTGAGCTTTTGAATGTTGTGACGGAGTTGTTCAGGGTTGTAGCCAAGATTTGAGACCAGTTTCTTGAACTTGCGATCATTGTCTATGTCCAACCACTTTGTTGGTTCTCTCTGTTGTTCTGGAATAGCAAAATAAAATCATCATAATGGCTTTAGAAATAAAACAGAAAATGTTGTTATTCAATTGATTTCATTTTTATTTTTTGGTTAAGGTATTTATCAAGCAAAAAGTAAAAAGACGCAAAAAATAGACAAAGGAATTTTCACAGCCGATAAATGTTTTGTTTTTGTAACCATTCTTTACGTAGACATTTTCAAACATACAAAAATATAACCTACCTCTGATATGACTCATTTTTTTATAATTTTAGACGCTAAAAATTAGCAAACAGATGAATATATTTATATCCGTCGTACAGATTAGTATGGATAAATGATAATGTACGGAACAAATACAAATCGGGTAAGTTTTATTTACTATTGGTTTATTCAAGGTTGGCAACTTTGAAATTTGATATTTTCGATATTCTCTATAATAATAGTTTGTTTTCCACTAAAAAAAACCGATACCATTTTAAAATCAGGTGAGTCCTTAGTTAATTTTTTCAATATTACAAAAATTATCTTGTTGGTCACAGAAGTTACCATAATTTCAATAGTAGTAAACAAACTTTTGACACCTAATATTTAAATTCAAACAATTCTTTTCTATAAAATAAAATATAAAAATTATATTTTTAAGCGTGCGAATGAATGTAAAAAATGTAAATAAGAAAAATAAATAAATTTATAATTTACCATAACTTCACTAGTAAATAAATTTGTTTAACACAATGATTTTGAAAATTACAAAAATAGTCTTTAAATATAATGTTTTAATGTATAAATTAAATAAACACAAATGTTGCAAATAACTTTTGTCAACTTGTATTCATCTATATATTTACAAAATTTAAACAATAATTCAACGTATAATATAAAAAAATAAGATGAATTTTTCATTTTTCATTATTTTTTGTTTGGTATTTTTTTAAGCATTTTTATTTTTTATAAAGTTCATGTTTACTCTGATAGTTTTCAATTGTTGTTTGTACTTGTGTTTATTTTTATACTGTTTGGTTTTAACTCGTCTGCATAATGGTTATAAAAAAGCCAAATTATCCATGTCTTCAAAATACGAATTGTAATTTATAAATACTTGCTGAATTCTTGCATTTATGTACTTATCTGTATGTCAAAGTCATTGGTAAAAATGATAAAATGCTTTGTTAAATGCGACAAATTCTGGTGCAACGTACGGGAATTTCCCGCGAGTCGTAAATGAATTTTACTTGCGCTGCCATTCGCCTTTTTTTTGTATGTATTATAAATGATTTTTACTCGTTTTAAAGTTATACAGCTTTAACATGTAACGTGAGGTTTACTTCATTATACACGGTTCACATATTTTTCTTTAATATTCAAATAAAATTTACTTATAATTTATAAAAGAAAATTACTCGTTAAATTTTGAATTGGAAATTTTGAAATGGACTGTTGGATTTATTTCGTTTACAGATAAGTGTCTGGTAGACTTACTGTTTGTCAATAATAAACAACCAAAATTGTTGCTTCATTATCACAAAAAAAAAAAATCATGTTTTAATGTATAAATAAACAATATTGAGAAGCAGATTTTGTTGATAACAGTCGTATCAGCTTCTTATTAAATAAACTTGAAAAAAAAAAAAAAAAAAAAAAAAAAAAAAGAACAAAATGTAAACAATAAGCAAACAAGACACACAATTATGTAAGCAAAAAATGTATTCGTTCTTTTTAATTTTAAAGGATAGCTCACAACATGCCAGACGGGTGCATGAAACGCGTGCACAGTCGCAAATAAAAAGATAGGAACAGTGGTTGGGGATGACATCGGATTGTGAGCGGTTGTTTATGAGTTGCGCGTGATTGCGCGCACGACTGACTGTCGAAAGCGGTGAAGAAGCTCAGGCTCGGGGAAAGAAGCTTGTGAGGCAGCAGTACAGTACAGTACACACAAGCCGAGGGAACTCGAACTCGGCCAGTACAGCGAGACGAGCGACACGTTCAATACTCGCGCGTCTGTTCTAATGTTTCGTTCGAGAGGTGGTTCGCTTTTGGCCTGCACTATGCTCCGGCGTCAATTGTTGATGTAGCAGTTGGGATAGATGTAGACACCGTGTCATCAGTGCCGAGACATTGACGCGTAGTCCTTGACATCTCCGAGCTCGATCAAAAATCCAACAACCTTGCGACCGACTAGACACGAAAAATGGAGCAAAAACGTCTCTACAAAGTTGTCTTAACAGGAGGTCAGTTCCATTCAATCTTGATTAAAATCCATGAGTCATCATCAGTGGAGGGAAAAAAAGCAAAACAAACAAACGTGCCTCAATTTCGTTTCGCGAGCCATGTGCTTGTGATTCCATTTTACTTTGTATGAGCCGTTTTTCAGTCAGCGATAACTTCGGGAACAAAACATTTAGAAAAGAGGTCGACGAGGCTTTATTTTTAAAACGTTCGTTTGCACTGTCAGTCACGACACGGATGAAGATGTGTCGCACTTTTGTGTATTGATTTAAGAAAAGATGCAATTTTCATTGTATTTTTGAGTTTCACACTATTTTATAAATTTTTCTTCCCTTCAAATTTTATTATTGTTCATCATATAAATAGAGAAAAAAAACCTCATTTCAATTCACACGGTTCATTAATTAACATAAAATAAGAAAACATGTTAAAAATAATAAAAACTTCCGTTATTAGAGACTCAAAATTTTCACATTTTATCGTAGTCATCTATTTTTAGAATCGCCTCGATGGATCTAGATATATTTTTGCACGAGAACACTTTTCTAAAAGCAAAATATATTTCTATTTTGACCCTGAAATAACGCTTTTCAGACGGAATTAAGTTTGAGCTAATATCCGTGTTAGATAATATTATATATTTGATATTTATAGAGTTATAAAAACAGGCTTTCTATTAAAATGATATCATTTCAATGCCTTATGAAAGAAAATGACCAAGAAGGTGTTTCAATTTAAAATCTGGCTCTTGTACATTTTAATCGCATTTTATTAATAGTTTTATGTACAACTCACCGTTGCATCTCGATTAATCGAGTTATCGTTATTGCATCGGCCTCAATTTTTTTGCATTTTTTTCTCTTTCTCTCTCTTAATTGCTACAAAATTCTCTTTGATGGTTGAAACTTTTCTAATCGTCTGTATTTCATTTAGGTCCATGTGGCGGCAAAACAACTGGTCAAACACGGCTGTGTACCTTCTTTGAAAACATGGGATGGAAGGTGAGCATCCCCAATTTTAATGCAACATCTTGGGTTACTTTTCATTATCTTTCAATATCTTGAATTTAGAACCAAAAAATGCTCATTTTCTCCATACCGAAGACATATCTTCTCTCTTTGAAATTGGATTGCAAATGTACTATTCAATTATATAATCAGTGATTTGAAACTTAAAAAAACCTAACATCTCGCATTTAGTTAACAAAAAATAAAAAAGTTCACCATGGCCTTTTTTCAATACGCTTAATGTTTTGCAAGAATTACTGAAATTACAATAATCAACTGTAAAAAAAGATTATTTTAAAAGAAACATAAAAAATAAAATTATGTATAGCCGAGTTTTGCTTTTTTGTCTATGTTAAATTTTGACAAGAATTTTGACCAATTACAATGCAAATAGTAAACAACTGATATAATTCAAAATCAGAGTTTGAATTGACTGCTTCGTAAAAGAAGCAAATTTTTATAAAAAAAAAACGATTTCATATAAGAATTAAAAAAAAATGTTCATTAGAATCATTAAAATTAACGCCTTATTGTGTTGTTTTTAATTTTTAATTCATAAAATGGTTTGTCGTAGTAGCTACAAAACTAGAATTGATATATAAATTTACAATCAATAGAAATAGTTGAAATAGCTTAAAATTGATTGTGATAATATTTAATTTAAAAAAAAAAGAAAAAAAAAGAGAGGAGTTATTTTGGGCTTGTCATGTTAGTATTGGATGCGATAGAGTGGTGGTTGTCTTGTTTTGCAGGTGTTCCGTGTTCCCGAGACAGCGACTGTGCTGCTTAGGTATGCCTTCATTGCAACAAAATTTCACTTACAACTATTATATACGTTTCATGATTAAATTCCATTTCATTTTCGATTTTTCAATAGCAAATTGGAAAACGTTTTAAACTTATCACAAACGTTTCAAAAATACACATTTTCAAAACTAAGAAAAAAGAAAAAAAGAAAAGAAGAAAAAGAATTAAAGAAAAGAAGAAAAAAAGAATTGAAGTTCAATAAAAAAAGGACAACCTGAAAGTTGACTTATTTTTACGCCACAGCATGGATTAAAAATGACATGCAATTATTTATCGTTGGATCTTCTTCGTCAAGTTAAAAAAAGTTTACTTGCCTTTTGACTTATACAATTGCTTGACAAATTTTTAAACGGGGTTCACGATGAGATGCAAAGTCTATTTTTTATTCATAAAAAAATTAATCATGGTTGTTGCAGTATTAATTCATGAATTGGTGTTTTTTGTATTTCAGTGGCGGCGTCAAGTTTTCAGATCTCAACGAAAAAGAGGGTAAGTTCAAAGATTAAATCAGTTAATTAAATTGAAACAAAAATAAAATAAAATTAGAAAAAGTTTAAAAATTATTTACTTTGTCTCTACAAATTGTAATTGTATTAATCCAAGATGATTTGCATAACATTGCATTACAATATTGAAACTTTTGCAACAAATGAAATCGTTATAGTTGGCGAAAAAAACAGAGATTAATCACAACGAGACAGTGTAAATGTACTTTTTTTTATGTCAATATAAAATCTATTGTGCGATAGTCACTCAATTCTTTAGGGGTCTATTTTATTGAAAACTGAACTAAAAATAGACGTTGAAGTAAGATTTCTCCAGTAGACCAAAGTTGCAAATGAAATTAATCGTGTCGGCTTCATCAGGTTTCTTCGTTATTAAATTATGTTAATTTTTCATATAAAGATTAGTTTTCTGAAGCCTTTGTACTTTGAATTGTAGCAAAGAATCACGACTTCATGTCATTGTCCCGAAGTTTCGTCAGCGTTCACTTATCGAATTTGTATAAATTTTCTATTTTAATTCGATATGAATTTTTATTCAAGTCTAGCGCTTTATTGACTCAATCTTTTGAATGGGGAAACAAATTTTAGACCTGAAATTCAGATGTAGGTGGGAAAAAGCAATTAATTTTCAAGTTGATTTTCATCATAAGGTACATATGAGAGTTGAAAGCAATTATAAATAATCAAGAACGGCCACGTTGACTAATACGTTGACACCACATAGTGATACAATTACGTAAGAGACTTTAATTTATAACCTTGACGAAAATTCTACGATGTAACAATACGCAGGCTTCCGGTATAAGTCGAATAATTTTTTTTCTTTCTTTGTCTCTTTTTTTGGCTTCGTTATATTTATATGAATGTAATTTGTCTGTACAAAAACCATTAGGATGTCGTCAAGTGAGGATGCGAAATTTGAACTTGTTCAATTTATCATTTTTCATATTTCAGTTGTCAAACAAAGAAATGCAGTTTTCAGCGGTGATGCAATGTCGTAACTTTTGTAAATTTAAAGTACTTCAGCTGTCTTGGAAAAAATCTAAAAATCATTTGCTGCGATCGGGTTGGATTTACTGATAACTTTCTGCTCATGCAGCAGTGATATCTGAGAAATGCAATGTAGAATACGCTTGTTTCATTAATGTCAAATATAAACAAAATACTACAAAGTTTGAATCGAAGAAACACAATATTATAATAAGTACTTTTAATTTCTAAAAAAAATGTCATGTTGCAATGTTTATTATACAACATAAAATAAGAAACAAGATCAATTGAGATAGAAAATTTTTCTCTGGGGTCATGACAATTAACGAAAAGTTTATCATTACACAATTCATTAAATCAAATTCAACAACGTAAAACACCGCGCAAAAATTAGTTCAATGATTGTGAGAATGCGAGATAGATAATATCTTTTCAATTAATTAATGAAGAATTAGTTTCCACTAACTGATGAACCGTTAATGAGATGAATTAGATAATTAGATGGACATATAGTCAGTTTCAGACTGATTATCATCATCGAAAATATTAATTCGTTAAAAAAAAAAAAAAAAAAAAAAAAAAAAAAACATACAAACCCATTTAATGACCAAAGTAAATAATTTTTCGTAATCTTAATTCTTTTTTAATAGTGCGTATCTGGTGGCCATGAGTGATCTGGTGACCGTTGTTTTCTTATTTTATTGCTTGGTTTTCAAACATCTTTGTTTCATAGTTACAAATTATGATCACCTATTTTTTTATTTTCAGCTTTCAACTTCCAAGAGAATCTCCTGAAAACTATGATCCAGATTGAGAATACCTTCTTTCAATTAGGAGAAAGTTGCACACGTAATTGCCTTATTATTTGTGATCGAGGTGCGATGGATGCTTCTGCCTGTAAGTTTAAACAAAATTAAAAATGTAAGATCAAAGAAAATAAATTTTGCGTTTTTGTGTCTTTTAGTAATGTTCAGTGTATTATAATACAGAAGTTAGGAACATAAAAAATATAAAATATTATCAGTATAATGTGTAACAAGTACTTAAAAATATGTAACTAATTAACAAAATTGTAGATATTTAATGAGCCAATTTAACGCCCAAATTGAAGGGCCGGATGCAATAACCGGGCTCTCTTTTAAAATCAAAAAAGTATCGAGGAAATGTTTGATTTCGATATTATTTAAGCGGCAAAGATGTCTGTTCTGATCTAAAGAACAAATTATCTAGTTAAAGTATATCGAAATCAATAATTTTCTTGATACTTTTTGTTTTGAAAACATAACTTCCGAGCGCAAGTCCGGTTATTGCATTCGGCCCTTCAATTACTAATTGATCCATAAGTTTATGCATTAAAAATGATAAAAATAAAAATAATTAAAAAATAATTTTACAAAATATTTCAGTATTTTTGAGTGAAATGTAGAAAAAAAATGATTAAAAAATCTGTCAATTTTAAAATCCTCATATTTGTAGACATCTCGAAGGATAAATGGGAACAGATGATGGCTTCGAACGGATGGAATAACGTCGAGTTACGAGACAATAGGTACAATCAAATAATCCACATGGTATCAGCAGCAAATGGGGCCGAAGACTTCTACTCGACGGAAGATCACGCGTGCCGTTCTGAGGGCGTCGAGATGGCACGAGAATTGGATTACAACGTGGCCGCAGCCTGGGTCGGGCATCCTTACTTTGACGTCATTGACAATTCCCAAGACTTCGAGAACAAAATATGTCGGATGATCGAGTGTATTTGTCAAAAACTGTGCATCGATACCGGTGATCGACTGCACGCAAGCAGTCGCAAAGTCAAGTTCCTCGTTAACAGCCCTTTGCCACCAGAAAATGCATTTCCACCCTTTCAAGATTTCGATGTCGTTCATCACTATTTACAGAGCAATAATCCTAGGATGCAAGCACGACTTAGAAAACGAGGCCAGAAAGGTAAAATATTAAAAACTTTAATGAATTATACAAATAAAAAATAAATTAATTGTTCGAAATAAATTGTGTCAATTAAATTCAGATGTTTATTAAAGTTTTTCCTTTGTTTCAGGTCATTGGTCTTATATTCATACTATCCGACGACCAAAGATATGTGGCCAAGTAGTTGAAGTGAAAACCCAACTCAGTCATAGAGATTACTTGAATATGTTGGAACAAAGGGATGATTCGCACTTTGCAATATATAAGCGTCGTCGTTGCTTCCTTATCAATAACCAGTACTTCCAATTGGATATTTACAAAGAACCAGCTCACCCTAGGTATCTCAAATTTTATTATTAAACAACTAATTTTGTTGGTCTTAAAAAATAATTTTAGCTTCAGTTGTGAATAAATGAATTCATGCAAAAAATGATTTCAGGTGTAAAGGCTTGATTCTATTGGAAACGTACACAGCATTGTCTGGTGAGAAGTTGAAAAACATTTTACCCCAGTTTTTGACAATTGAAAAAGAGGTGACAGGAAATCCAGACTACAGTATGTTTAATTTGAGTCTCCGAGAAGAATGGAATGTAACTAATAAATATTGTCACAATCTGAATGGTAAAGATTTTGAAGAACGTTTGAGAAAATAATGAGACTAGTTCGAAAGTTGGTAATAATGTTGTGATTTTGAATAGGTTCTATCGACATAGCAACTCCAAATAGCGAATTAAAATTAATCAGAGAGGTAGTTAAGCAGACAAATGGTGTAGGCATCATCAAAAATGGCAATAGCAGAACACCAAGTGCCGTCAATGGCTCGGCAAATGACGCTTCCAAAAACGGTGTCCATAAAATGCAGATCGATGCGTCGTCAAAAGTTCAGCTTAACGGCAGGCCGAAGGCTGAACCTGATAACCATTTTAGTCCAATGAAAAATGATAATTGATTATACTTTGAATCTGATGAACCAGAAGATGTTCAAAGAGACCATCAAATTATCCTGAACTTATCGTTGACTTCTTTGTATTAAATAATAAGACCGTTTGAGAATGTTTAAGGACATAATTTTATTAATTCACTGGAAAGTAACAATGAATTCGTTGTTTGTTTAATTTGTCCTAATTGAGAAAAATTGTAATAAAATTATTCATATACTTTTAGTATTGTTTCGTATTTTATAATTTCGTGGCTGTGGTACAATCCAAAACGCTTAGCATGTGTGAATATATCTTGATTGTTATTCCGATTTCTGGACGAGTCCTTCAACTATTATGTCAGTACTTGTATAAATCAATTAATAATATTTGTATATCATTAATAACTTCATTTGAACTCTACATACTTTAACATGCGTGAAATTGTGCGATCAATTGCATAAGTAGAAAAAGTTCAATGAGTTGAGATATTAAAGTAACTTTTTTTATTCATCATTATAATGTTAATGGAAACGTTCATTTATTCACATTTAGAATGCTGAATTGCGAGAGAGACAGAGAGAGAGAGAGAGAGAGAGAGAGAGAGAGAGAGAGAGAGAGAGAGAGAGAGAGAGAGACAGAGAGAGACAGAGAAAATCATGTATTAAAAATAATTATGATAATTGAGTGTGTACAGATTGAGTTAGCATGAATATCAGTGTGATCTGGAAACTCAAAGGGATTTTTAGTTTCAATTTATTTGAGGAAAAAGTGATTTAACAATATCGAAAAATGTGTAAAAAACAATTCATATTTTATCAAGGAAAAATGAACTTATCGATTCAAATGAAAAACTTGTATAAAATGTAAGAAAACATCGTAAGTATATGTCTGATTTTGTAATTTCAATTGTTCATTATTGAATACATTATTGAAATATTGTGCCAATAAATAAACGTTTCTGGCAAGTTTGTGAAAAAATGCTTCAAATTTACGAACAGTGGAAAGTTTTAAAATGAAAAAATATGCCAAAGAATTTTTAACGTTTTTTTAATACAAATTAAAAATATAATCTTTTTTTATTAATATACACACTGATGCGCAAAGATACAACAAAATTTTTGATACATTTTTTATTTCAGTTTTATCGGTATGAGTGAACATTACAAAATTAAACTTGCAAAAAAATGTATCAATAAATAGTACAACTTATGATGAAAATGATAAATTTTGAAAATATCGTACAAGTGAGTGCCTCAATTGAAAGTGCCTTAAAATTCAAATAAATTTGCATTTAATGTTTTGTCATACAAAATTCAATGAACTGTACAAAACATTTTATTCTTTCATCATGGTAAAATTTTGATTTCAATGATTCTTTTCTACAATTTGAACTGCAATCTTTTTGAAAACTATCTCAAACTTCGAAAAGTTATTGTATATATACATAAATATATTTTTGTTTTTTAATTTAGGATTTTTATTTTTGCATATTTTGTTTGATACAATGGCACTCTCAAGCAAAAATGACACTTTTTAAATGATATGAATATTCTAAAAACACATTTTACAACTTAATTGTGATACAAAGTAATACAAATCAGAGTTTCTTGCTCTGAAATGATCAGTGTCATTTTATTGGGTTTTTTTAATGAATCTTTTTGTTGTGAACTATAAAAAGTTATTCAAATTAAATCCCTTTGGAAATCCAGAAAACGCATTTCCTTAAATCATGAGAACATATTATAAGAAAATAAACAATTGATTATGTACTACTTATTAGAAACAAAATATTTAAGTGTCAGACGTTATTTAACGAATAAAAATCGTGTATTATCAAACGTATAAATCATGTGTGAAGTCATGATAAAAAAACAAATTGACAAACTGATACATCTAAATTCGATAAACATACAGTATTATTGTTTGAAAACAAAAAAAAACTTAAGAGACTGCTATATAACTTTCGCTATAAGCTATTTTTGCTACTACTTGACCTTTTTTCAATAATTGAGATACACTTGCTCATTTAACATCTCCGAATTTCATGAATTAATTCTACAACTAAAATTGGAATTTATTGTACTTGAATTTTATTTGATATAAAAATAATCTTGCGAATACACGATTTCACATTCATCATTTTAATCAAAAATAATATGCGCTCTGACATTTAAAATTATAATTTACCACTGGTTGGCGCTATTATAATTATTTTCTGTTAGATCATTTCTTATAAATGGAATGAATATCATAGTGTAAATTATTTTAAATGTTTGTTAGAGTTAATGTTATCGAATAAACTAATAATTCTAGTTTTCTTATCTTATTTTATTTACCCTTACATTTAAACAACTCTATTGTAGCAAATCCATTCTTGTTATTTTCTCCTATAATTTTTCAGGCATTGGTAACATTGTAGAACAAATTCAAAATTTGTTTAAAAATTATTTCAACAAAACTCAGCGTCTCAGCGACACATATACACTCTGTCTGGAATCAAAAGGACAAATTGACATAATTGCGTATAAACTCAAAATGATAAAGTACTTTATTATAGAAATGTATATACAAAATAACGATAAAACATTGTTCTTTACGGTAACTACGGTAACTCAAGAGTTCCTTGAGAATGAAAAAATTACATAATGAATAAATTATAAGAAATGAATGAATAAATAACATTATTACACTTTCATAACGAAAAGAATGAGATGAAACTTGAAAGTGAGCAAAAAAAGAGAGAAAAAAAAAGAATCAGACGAGGAGGATGACGGTAATGAAAAAATACCACAAAAAGTACAAGTATTATTGAAAAACGAGTTGCAAACTGTTCTCAGGGCTCTTACTTAACTTAGATTATTTGAAGTTTGTCCAGTGGAACTGTCGTGCCGTTTTAAACAAAAAAACATTTATTATATTATTATTAATTATTTTATTACATTATTTTTGTTATATTTTTATACCCTGGTTTAAATCATTGAATAATAATAGAGGTAATTTTTTTATCTCAAGACTGATTTCAGACATGATTTTGTCAGACTGATTATTGGACTGATTTTGTGCATCACATTTGAGAAACAAAACATAAAAGGTGACAGAAGTTGTGAATGTGGGTGGCCTAATCAAGATCTAAATCTACGAAAAATTGTGCAACGAAATTTTTAGTACTTATTCGGGGATGGTAAAAGATGTTATCTTACTCGCTTTTTCGGACAGTTGAAAAATACATAAGCTGTTATACGATTTCATGTTATTTATAACACTTGTTGGTGAGACAGTTATCTCTCATGTATGTCTGATATGTGTTTAACGTCAAACGCCAAACGTACATCATTTGAGCTAAGGAGGACATAAGTTTTAACGAGTTTTATACTTTTGAAATCAGTATCCCCCTAAAAGTTTTTAAAACTTTCATAACTTTGATACTTTTATAAAAAAAAGTTTTCTTTACACTGAATTACTGAATTCTTTACACTTGGAACTTTAAGATTCTTCAGTTAAAAAAATAAATATATAATAGTGTTTTCAAAATACTAAACTAGAAACTTCATATTAAATATATATCAGGTATAAGATGCAGCACTCATTTAAAGACAATCTTATGGCTTACAAAGCACTTACTAGATCGCTACTTATCGCAATTTAAAATTTTGATGATCGTTTTATAAATTTGGATCTACAATTAATCAAATCCAGTCGTTTAAATTTTCAGAAAAAATCGAAAAACGTGAAAAGATTGTTTAATAAATTCTTGGCTGAAAAATACAATAACAAAATTAAAATGTATATTAACTTAGGATCAAAACTTAGTTATACAAAAAAGAATTAATCACCAGTGTTGAATGTGTGTAAAAAGATTTTGATACAGTTCAGTGGTGAAAACTGTCATCTAGTTTGTATTGTATTTAATTTTTTTAAATACAATACTTTCTTTTTCTACTCATGCAAGAACATATTTCACTTTCCATCTGTGACCAATAGAAGCGTCGGATGCAATAACCAGACTTGCGCTCGAAAATTATGTTTTGAAAACGAAAAAGTATCGAGAAAATAAACATCTTTGCCACTCAAAGAATATCGAAATCAAAAATTTCCTCGACACTTTTTTGATTTGAAAAGAGGGCCTCCGAGCGCAAGTCTGGTTATTACATCCGACGCTTCAATAATAACTACTACCAAGGTAATGTGGAACCAACAGTTACCGACATTACAGATTTGTTGAATATTAATCAACAATCAAATCTCAAATTAATTTAATGAGATGAACGCAATTTTGGAATAATGGGAGAATATTTAGCACAATTTGATATAATTTTTAGATACAGAATGTAATGTCGGTATCTGTGGAGTCTCTCATAATTTTTGAGTGAATGCAATTGTAGAACATCCCTCGCCATTTAACAGCCAAGCGGAAAAGAGAAAACATATATATACCATTGAGTCTAGTCTAGTAAAATAAAAGTCTGTCAAATCTTTCTACAGCCATAACCTCAAAAAATGAATACTTTGCTGGATGTTCTAATGTGAGAAATCAATCGAAAGCTACTACTAGTGATTCGTTAGCATCGTTAGTTTCAATCTTGGCATACGGAGGAGTCCCTAACCCCCTTTAGCCATTAAAGCCAACAATAGACCAACAATAACTCCTCGGTATTTCTATGTCAGTGATCAACGTATATGTTTATGAGAAAACAAACAAAATGTTTTTGTGCAGAAATTTTTAACTTTAAAAATGTTTTTCATACAATTTTCTAAAACACTTTGAAATGACGTCAACATCTAATACACAATCAGTCGATTATATATATGAAATACCATATTTAGCACAATCTCAAATTTGTGAAATAATAAACATGAAAGACTGTTGGGAAGAATTAGGAGGTAATATATTTATATGTTCGTTTACATTTTTGTTTTCAAAAACAAAAACAATTATTAATTTTTGATTGGGTTCAATTTAACCAGAAAAGTACATGAAATTTGAACGATCAACGATACAAAATCTAAGGAAAGAAAAGAATCCAAGTGACAAGCTGCTGAACATGTGGGGATCTTACAACCACACAGTAGTCGAGCTTTTTGCTTTGTTCAAAAAGATGAAACTTTACGAGTGTATGCAGATCCTGAAACCACACATTGCTGAAGAATTTCACAAGTTTATATCAGAAAAAAACAACTTCAAAAATGATGAAAGCACTGCAGATTTTAAAAAACCTAAACAAAGTATAGGTAAAAGTATGAATGATATAAATAGGAACGCAAAACATAAATTATTTATATCAAAGATATTTTTGTCATTACATTTTACTCAAAATAAATTAAAAATTTTGCAGAATCTGTCAATGTGAAGGATAACAAAGACGAATCAGAAATATCTTCCCTTTTACCAAAAGTGCCTTATTCGGAGTTGCAATTCGTCACTGAAAACTGGAACAGTAAAAAAATTTTGGGTCGGGGTGGATTCGGTACTGTTTACAAAGGTAAATTTCATTTTTATAACATTCAAAAATAAAAAAAGGAACATCTAATTTAATAATTTGACAAATAGTAACATTTTTTTCATTTCAGCTATTTGGAAAAACACAATGGTAGCAATAAAGCGAATTGAATGTAAACGTTGTGAACGTGAGGATATATTTCGCATCCAATGGCAGCAGCTTCTTCGCGAGATAACAATTTTGAATTCTCGTATCCACGAAAATATTTTACTTTTGTATGCGTACAGTGTTGGCGGGGAGATGCCCTGTCTTATATACCAATTCATGGCCAACGGTTCGTTGGAAGACAAGTTACTCTTGAGAAATGCAATGGAACCACTTTCGTGGTTGCAACGTCACCGAATTGCCACAGGCGTTGCTCGAGGACTTCAATATTTACATACCATAACGGATAAACCATTGATACACGCGGATATTAAAACGGCCAACATTCTGCTGGATCAAAGTATGGAACCGAAGATCGGAGATTTTGGTTTGGCAAAAGAAGCGATCAGAGGCAATATGATGAAAGTAAGTTTGTAATATTTTTGATTGTAAATCTTTAAATCAATTTTTAAAAGATAACTTTATAAAATGTAACTTTAAGGTAAGCAGGATACAAGGAACCAGACCCTACCTGCCTGCGGAGTTTTTGTATGAAGCTCAGATTTCAACCAAAGTAGACACTTATAGTTATGGCATTGTGGTCTTTGAAATGGCAACCGGTCTGCGCCCATATGATCCCAACCGAACGAAACACAAATTGTTGAAAGACTTTGTAGATAGTGTTGCGCCATTTGAGCTTCCAACGATTATGGATCAGAAACCAAACCGCGAATACGAAGTTGTATTTTATAATTTCATCGCTTTAGGCAACCATTGCACTAAGCATGATCCTCACGAGAGGCCAGAGATGGATATCGTTTATCAAAATTTGAACAGCATTTCCGTTTGACATAATCTTTTCATCAGGTTGTTGAACTTGTTTGATTGTTGAATAATTGTTAAGTTTAAATAGAAAATTTAATTTGTCTTATCTGTTTCAAAATGCATTTAAATTATATATCAAAATAATATTTCAAGGTAATTGATATGATATAGATTTAATGCAATTATTCTATATATTCAAAAAATTATGATATATTTTTTCTAAACTGTTTTTCATTTTGCATATTATACAAATTTGTTTATATTATTATATAAATAGTTATAGTCAATAACAATAGTTATTTTTTTGTATTGTAAAGTTGGTAATAGTGTTGTATCACCTGTGAAACGATTGCAGTGGTGTACTTATGTTGACATTTTCTATCTTATTTTAATTAAACTAAATGAAAATTATGTAATCATGAATCGTGTAATTAAAAAACCTTACACATTAGCATTTTTGTCAATAGGAAGAATTGATTTGACCTCACTTTTTTCCACTGCTGAACCGAATACAGGACTTTTTAGGTTATGTCAAACGTTCCAAAGAGAGTAAGTTTTTAAATACCAAAATAAAATAACATATCCCTGATAGTCATATTTATAACAATTTTGTATAAACTTTACGGAAAAGTCATACAAAAAAATAATACATATCTAACTCCTTATTATGATACAATAAATTTGATTCATGGATTAAAAATTGTTACAATTTCTGAAATTTCAAAAAATAAAAAAATTTTTTTTTGACTCATTTATTAATTTTAACAAATATTTGTTTTCTAATATTGAATGTCATTTCAAAATAATATAATGAGATAATTAAAAATAAGATTTACGAAAATTTTATGTAAATGCTTTGCATAATGTTTGATGGTTTTCTGAGATTATTTTTCCAATTTTTTTTTATTTTGATCATTTTAGACTGCATTTGAAATTCATCTGTAACAATTCTTACTTTTAATTTGAAATGGCAATTTAAAGTTAAACTAATTGTAAGATTTAAATAAATATTATTAACTTTATAATAAAATTAATTCCGTTTTATTATTTTTTTTCAGTGAATTTGGACGAATGTCTAAAGAACACAACATCATTCTAAACAGCACCATAGGAAGTTTTTTTATCATGTCTGTTGTTGGTGGTATATACTCATCAGCTGACACATGGCAGAAAATGAAAGACTCGAATTTAGCGGTTAAAATTCACGATCACATTTCGACTAAAAGAAGAATGCGCTCCTACATGACAGCAAACTTTTTTCGCAGTGCGTTAATTTGGGGTATCAAAGGAGCCGTTATAACAAGTATTTTTATGTAAGATTTTATAAAGAAGTATGATATTTTTGAAAAAAAATTTCACTTGAAACAAAATTATCTCGTTTTGAAAATATTTCAGGTCATCTTACATCACGATCTCATTGTATCGAGGCAAGTCATCTTTATGGGAATACATAATTGCTGGTTTTCTGATTGGAAGCGCAGGAAAAATTAAATATCGTCTTAGAGGAATTATTTTTGGTGGCACTTCGGGTATGATTTGCGGGACCATTATTGGTAGTATTCATTTAGCGATGATGACACTTACTAGTTCCAGGGTACAGGATTTATTGAAGATGGATTATATAATGGAAAATATTTCTGAGTAAGTTCTTATTTTTTCACAGATGATACGAAATTTACTGATTAATTTGTTCTAATTTTGGTTAACATTTAATTTTCAGGGAGAAGAAGCAACACCTCAGAAAACTGACTCAACTAGAAACGAATAGAATTATAACGAATCAAAATTTGAAAACAGAGCCTGAACCAATTGAAGAGGCTAAAAAGTAATTTAGAAAGTTCGATTGGTTTGTGAAAAGACAGTGTAAATATGTGTAAATAGATCTCTTTATCATCGAAGTGCTAATGTTATCTATTTTATTAACAACTATAAATGAGTTAAAAAACTTTTGATGGATTGATTAAATGGCAATTTTAATTATGTTACTTTCTATTATGAAAGTGCTGACTTTGGAAACATTGCATCACTCGATTTTCAAGTCTCGCAAAATTTATTACGAAGGGAAATTGCCGTCAGTGGAGGAGTTCAATTGAATCAATTTAATAGTTCGATTTTCATTTGAAATATTATGTTTCTATCATAGTTTATTATCTTTTTCATCAAATTATTGTCGATGCTTTTTAGCCCACAACAATTAATCACTTTTTTTTATAGATCAAAAATTTGGCTGACAATCATTAACGCCAAATAATGTTTTCAAGAGAGGTCATCATAAGCGCAGAATCAAACGTATTATAAATGCCACAGTGTTATGTCAAAAGCGCTGTTATAAACTTTTTAAGACACGATTGTCAAACAAAAATTAAACAATAAACACCGAAAAGTTTGAAAGAAGATACAAATTTAAATAAGAATGAAAATTTAAAAGTGGATGATCATTTAAAATGAGATTTACATTTTATATAATTATCAATTAGTGCAATTATTATTCGTTAAATTATTATTTAATGTTTGAATAAAAGTTCTGCATGAATGAAGAAACTTGAATCGACTGATAATTCAGTTATAAGTATGATAGTTATAAAACCACCCCAAGATCGCTCCCACCCTTGCAGCGAAGTGGGAGGTTTCATAAGTAGCAATACGATCACGCGGGAAACAACATTTTCACGACGGGCGAGAACGGTCGTGCGTCAGTCGCAAAACAGACTGCGCTGCGTTGGAAAATCGATCTAGGCTCTGTACCACTGTCATCTTCCCATTGATGACAATACAAATATTGTTTTCATATTTTTAATACACGATTCAACATACGATTAAGATGCTACGCAAAGTACTTCATAAGTCTGGCCGAAAAATTCTTAAGGTATTTCTTTTCAACTTGTTTAATATTTTTGAAAAACAAAACTTGAATCAAACAATTTTTATACAATTTTATTTTCCTCTTTACTTTAAAATAAAAACAAGACATTCTAAAATAATACTTCTGATAAGTAAATTTTTAAATTATTTGTTTGTAGTTAATTTTCACATGATTGCTGTTTTACAATATATGTAAAGTTAAAAATAAATAATTGTTGCATGGAATAGTGTTTTTTTTTATTTTTATTTTCGCACCTCTTTCAGTTATTAATGTAAAATTCAATTTTTTTTTTTCAATATTTTAAATTCATTTTAATCGAAGATTATATTATTATACAAATTGCATCTAAATATATAAGAGGTTTTATTATTTATCTTATAAAATTTCAGTATTTAGAAATTATTATTTGGGATTTTAAATTCAAAAACTGAATATCGAGATTAGTTCAGTTTCTAGATTTGAGTTGTGTACATATTTGAACATTCTGTTTGTACAGGATTAACTTTGGAAGTCACCTGTATAAATTTCTAGATAGTTTGTCAGTTTTGACATGTCTATTATTGGTTACAAATTTTTATCAATAAATCTCTTGAATATAGCAAAGTGAAATGTTATTTTTGAATCTTCAATTTAAATAATCAGCTTTCAATTTTCCTTTTAATAGCAAAGTAAATATAAAATCGAAATGAATAAAATTAAAAAATTTTCAACTTTTATAGTAACTATTAGTTTGTTCAAACTTTTTTTTATTATAATATAATCTTTTAACTCGTGTTGCAAATTCCTAACGATTATTTTTTTAAAAATAACTGATTAAGAATTGTTGAATAGAAAATTCATAACAAAATTAGTAAATTAACTAAGCAAATACCAAGAAAGTATCTCAACGGGGTGTATAATTTCCCTAAAAGAAAATTCTTTCTTTAATTACAATCAAAGTTTTTTTATAAACGTTGTTAGTGTTGAATTTTTAACTGATGCCTCAACGCTTCTCAAGGTGGGTCTTGAAAAGTAAATCTGAACTTTGCTTTTCAAGACGTACTTGAAACTTAACCCCCAACAGGCATGACAGCTATTTTTGTTGTGAATTTTCGGTTTCAAAATTTCCAATCAATTATTTTTATAAAGAATTATTAAGAATTTATTCATTAAAAATCAATTTTAAAGACTCATCCGGAGTTCTTCACTAAAATGAATATGGACTTTATTTCGTTTTCCTCGCAAAATTCTTGATTTTAGAGATAATAGATTGAAAAAAGACAAACCCCAAACTTATTTTGTTTTTCTTGGATTTAATCTTAGGCGCATTAAGTTGATTTCTTTGTTTTGAAAAGATAGAGAATATTCTTTCATTTCTCTACCAACAATTCATTTTTTATTGATACATAAAAAAAAAAAAAAAAAAGAATAAATAATGTTGTAATTATTTATCTGTACAATATTGGAAGGAAATGATTTTTCTGAACTTGTTTTTTCGTTCGTATGAATTAATGCATATAAATGAACGTTTATATATATTATATGGCATAATGTTTAGTAAAAATATTGCACAACTTTTTATGATTGCAGACGATAAAAAAGTTGTCAACGTCGACCAGACTTCTGAAGAAATTGGAAATTGAGAATGAGGAGAGCATTCCCTGTAGTCCAATAATGTATGACCCAGACACAGTATCAGTTTGTTGGTCTTTGAAATCGCTGGACGCAAGAAGTGCCGACACTTTTGTCACGTACCTTGCCGAAGGGTACGAAAAATGTTCCTCCAATTGCTGTTACTGTTATGAATTTGAAGAAAATCAGAGAAACGAAAATATCGAAAACGAAATGTTGTAATTGTCACATAATCATAGCTATATTTATTATCATATTCGCAATATTCCACATTTAATTTTTAATCAAGTTTTTTAATTACATCTCAATTTTATATACTCTTTTCATTTTTTACGTTTTATAACAACTGTTTACCTTTTTTTATTTTATATTTTTTTTTAAAACGTTTTTGTTATTTGATTCAAGTTATGATATAATATTTATGATTCATTTTCAATGTTGAAATTTGATTTAATTCTACCGACAAGAGTGAAATTTCACTACAAAGATTTTGAACTGATAATATATGAATGTGACATTTCCATTTTTGGTGTTGAGATTATGCGACTACGAGAGTTTATTTTTGCCGAATATCAGTTAATGGCAAAGAATCAAACAAAACAAAAATGTTGACCGTTCTGTTGTTTTAATAAGCAATTCAAATGTTAAACTACATGTCCTGTGTTGTTTGCCCTGACGGAGCCAAGCAGACAAATGAATGAATAAATCTCTGCAGTTAAAGTCCGTCAGAGTTGCGTGCAACAATTTTCGGATCTAAAATTGTTGCTAAATTTTCGCTACTCACTGGCGTTCTTCTCTGTGCTTTGATTTTCCCTCAACTGAGTACTTCAATCAAGGGACAATTCAATAACTCTGACTGTATACCTGGCAATAAGCATGTTAACCAACTTTTCATTATCAAATTTCGTATGCTCAAAATTATGAAAAGTATTTATTATCCATTGATAGATCAAAAATGATCAAATTTTTTATTCTCAGCAATAACTCATGAAAAACAGTTTAAAAAAAAAACTATATTTTTTATTCAGTTTTTTTATCCATCGTTTCAATAAATGAATAAATTGATTCAACAAACGGAAATTGAATTATTGAATTGTTAATAACGAGTGATATTTTTTATTATATATTTTTCATATTTAAAAATTCCTTCGAATCTAATTTTTCATCGAAAAATCAATACGAAATAAAACGAATTTTATTGAATTAATTCTAGATGAAATGGAATTACGAATCATTGGTATATTACTTTTCTTTCTTTTTCTTTTTTTCCAATCAATTTTCTTATATTGAAACGATGAAAAAATGTTGAAGGGTGCAACCGAAAATAAATTGTCGTGTAAATATATATTAGGTGTATTCACGTCTAGAACTGAAATATGTTTCAGTGCAAATAAAAAAACCAAATGGAAATGCAAATGACCCGTGTACATTTGCTTTGCGTACAAATCGTGTCAAAGATGTTTGTGCAACATTTATTCGAATCTTTTTGTGACACTCTAAAAACAAACTTTCGACATGAATGTGTATAAGAATTACAACAAACAAGAAAACGCTTGAAAGACGTTTTTGAATAAAAAATATCTCAACAGTGATAAAAAAGTTATCATTTTTTAATACCTGCTCCAATGTTATATCTCGTTTAAAATATATTTATAATTGCATGTCAGGATCATACATTTGAATTCACTTTCAACTTGTGTATTTTTCAATTATCAAACGACACATTCTAATTTTAAATTCATTCAATGAAATAAATTCAAATTTTAATTAAAATAAATTCCAATTACAAATTGTTTCGAATTAGAATTATGTTTAACAAAAAATTTGTTAGAACCAAATTTGCTAAGTTTATTATTTGTTATTATCAAATTCATTTTCATTATTGTATTGTATTGATTGTCTATGGATTTTCCCTACGAAACAATATGAAATTCGAAACTATACGTTTTATCTTTTATTTTAAATGATATAGTGTATTTGCAAAGTAACCACTGGTAAATTGGTAACGCAATCTGAGTAATGCAGGCTTCCACGTGTGTACGTGTGCACACACGTTAGCGCGTGTGAGCGGCAGCGTTCTCACGCGACGACACGCGTCAAGCTCGCCCCTCGTTTGGCTCTGACACGTGCCATTTGATATACCTACGAAAAACTCATAATTGTCATAACAGTGCAATTCTCTCCTCTGTGTGTGCACGAACCGCTGCGTTTGTCTGCAATAAGTGCGATTGCTCCAAGATTAAATTTGAATGATCAAAGAAGATAAGTGCAAAATAACACGCTGCGATGCACCCGCTATTTCATTATTACTTTTCGGCTCCACTCGCAAGCTCGATATTGTCTTTCTTCTCATCTGAGAGGCAACTTTTCGAAAGCTTCGACGACCTCTTTGGCAGACAGATTCTAACGAAAGGAATTTGCAATTAAAAACTTTGTCACATTTATTAATAATTGTCTGTTACAAAAATACAAACAAAATGATGACAATTATACAATAGCCAGTTTTTTAATCAAACGAATAACTTGTTTGTTACCTAGATGTTTTTCATTTAGATGTAATTCAATAACGCGGCTTTTTTTCTGCTCCCAACCCTTTGTAATTTAAAACACTCGTCTCTACATGCTCAATGGCTCTCGAACCAGCTTGAGATTATTAATCTTACATTATATACTCACTCCATCAAAAACAAACACAATCAGACAAATCAACGATTTTCAATTTTATCCAAAATTTGCAATTCACCATTGTAATTGAGATGAAATAGAACAACACATCCCTCTTGTATTAAGTATGATTAAATTTTGTATTCCAAAAAAATTGCCAAAAAAAGCTCGAAGCAGACAGACATTTTTTTTTTTAAATAAATACATTTATTATTTTTAAGTAAAATTAAACATTACAAATTTGCATTGAACGTCCTAACGACCTAATAATTGTTGGTATAAATAAATAAAACAAGGAATGAACGTTGTTGAAAATGTTTAGTTTTGTCTTAAAAAAAGACAAGAATAATGAAAAGTATGTAGTGTTTGTTTCTCAGTGCTGATTATGATTTGGCGTTTGTAAAGAAGGTTTCTGATAATCACTGTTAACAACTCCGATTAGTCAGCGAGGTTCCCAGGCACACGAACTGGCGCAAATCGTGTGAGCGCATGTTAGGAGCGATTCCAGTGTGAATTTCATTGTGCTGCGTATATACACCCCCGAGAAAACGGTCTCTCGGGCAACTCTCCGCCGATGTGTATATACCCCAGTAAGTTTGCTGCTACCAATACAATAACTAGCGAAACTGGGGTGCAAAGTTGAAGTGATTTTATGGTGGCGGATGTATATATCAATTTGGAGAATCAACTCAATGCCGTCTATGAATTGCTAACTAGCAATTATACTCAATTTATCATTTTCCCGGATTATGACAATTCACTTTTTAATTAAAAACAAACTCTAACAAAATTGTAAACAAATAGAATTCCAAGTTTAGTAGGAAATTTGAACGATTTTAGTTGGATTTTATGTTTCAATGTCATTTACATGCACTTCAACGCAAAAGTATAAGTTGCATTTTTATATCTATCTATAAACCATTTATATACCATATATGCAGGCATGTGTATCATATGTCTGAGAACCTCACCTGAAAATAGACGAGTTTATTTGTGAAATTTAGAACAAATTTTCTCGTGGGATGAACCAAAATCTATTGGTTTGTTCGATTAAGTTGATCAGATCAACCTTGATTAGTGATTCTGATTGATCTATTCTAAACGAGTATAAAACGAAATTAATCAACCTGTGTATCCTCTATTTACCTATTGTAAGGAAATTACCTTTGTCTCTTGTCTGTTTAGTGACGTCATAACAGTATTTCTGTAGGATGCAAGTGGATCTATTAGATATCCCACGGAGAAGTGGATTGGAAAAGTCAGCTGAATCAAAATCATTGAGATTCTATGATGGCTTTGTTGGAACGTAACGTTCCAACAAATTTTTATACAAATTGATGAATGAATATTTTTAATTAACCCGTTTAATCTCTCTGTTTCTTCTGAGACTTGAAACCACTTTTCTAATTGTGTGTGATGTAATTACATTGATAATAAAAACAATTGAAGTAAAAGTGGTTAATATATATATTCATGTGTTCTATTATTTGAAAAAAGAAATGAATGTCGTTTTTTATTGTTAATATTGTGTACAAGGTGAATGAAAGGGTTATCAAAATAAAATAATAATTAAATGTGTGTAGCGTGTGTTTAAATGTAATACAACAATTACAATAAGTGTACGTAAAAACGTAGATAATTAATTGAAAAAAAAATTGTATCTAATGAAATTACACAACCAGAGCCGGTGAGAAGAATTCGAGAACACGTGATGTGATCTCCTGAAAGAAAGAATGATTTTGAAAAGAGGCGTTATTGACGTTAAAAAAAAAAAAATCAATTAGCCGACGAAAAATGCGCTGATCCCTCGTTGTTAATTCGAAGCACGCGGCTTATCTTTCTTTAAGCACATCGCGCAACCCCATGGTTATCGTTGACCGAACGCACGAGACTCATCCCTGCGCGACAATAAGTGCAACCGTGAGGCACACGCGTTCCCACGAAAATCGCCTTTATACTCGGGCCTTGAGCCCGAGCATCCCCCCATTCTACCCCCGAGTCTTGTGCCCGACGCCCCACTATCGGCTAGGCTTCTTCACCATCCCTCCCTTCCGGCTCTGGCCAGGCAAACGTGTCGTGTGTCGCATTCGTGCGGCCTGCACACGACATACGTTTGCCGCCACGCGACCGATGCACACGCATCGAGCGACGTCAGGAAACGCGCGTCCGAAAACACGAGCACGTTTCTCCAATTGGTATCTCGCGGATCCCGACGTCACAACAAGTGGTTCACGCTTCTTATCACTGTGTCAGTGTCACTTCCAACGACCTTGTCATCAGGATGACCTTGGTGCCACAAGTCTTCGCTAATAGATTACAATTTTTTTAACAACCAACGTCTCACCAAGTTCTGAAACACGAGACAATACATCACAGTGTTCGACGAATTGACTAGTCAACTACTACCAATGACATAAGTGATCTCTTAGTTTACAATTCACGCAGTGCCATCAAACTTCCACAAAGTTTGACCCTGAGTTTTCACAAAGTTGACCTTGAATTTTGCAAAGTTGACCTTGACCTCGGATGGGACAAAAATGAAGAACTAAAATTGTTTGAACGTTGGAATTTTGTTTGAAACGAAATCTACTACTAAAGACAAAAAATGTGGAGGGTAGTAGTAGCACGACCTGAGGAGAACAGCACCCTCCTCTCCTCGGACATAAGTGCAACGTCGGTACCCTCTGGGAGTCACCTGAGCAGTCTTTCCGGGCCGCCAACGTCGCACCATTGGGGCTATCCTCCGCCTCCTCATCATCCTCCTTACCAGCCTCAACATCCAGACATGCGCCATCACCATGACATGCGAGTCCCATCCGATCTCAGGCACCCGCCCGTACCTGAAATGCAGCGCCACGTACCTGAAATGCGCCACGACCTCCGACCCGACCTTGTCCGCCAAGGCGAGATGCGCCATCAAGACATGGGCCCCATGAGGCCTGACCTTCAAGAGCTCAGAACCAGTCATGAGCTGCCCGATTTAAAACTCGACGTTACCGAACTGAGGACCCCGCAAGATTCGCAGCAGACTGGCCAGGTGCAGCAGAGGAACAGTTTGAAGAGGACCATGAGCGACTCTGAGTGCGATGATGTTTTTTCAGAGGAAAGCAGCAAGGAATTGTAAGTTAACTCTTAAATAAATCTCATAAATAAATAAATAAATAATAATAAATAATAATAAATAAATAAATAAATAAATAATAATAAGTAAATAAATCTCATAAACGTGCAATTTTTTGTTCAATTTTGCTTTTGTTAGTGCTGAAAAACATGAATATATCTATAACGTTTTAAACGAGTTTAGGGGGCTTAGAATTTATAGAAAAAACATTATTCAAAATAAAACGAAAAATATTTAGATTCACTTAAATAAATATATTAAAAACAAACAATTGAATAAATTTTCAATTAAAGCAGTAGTTAATTAAGAATGAAAAAAGAAACTAAAAATTAAAATTAATAATAATATTAATAATAATAAATTAAAAGTAAAAAGCTCATTTAGTTGTGATTGTTATTTGAATTCGACATTTTAGAAAAGTAAACAACTTTTATTTTATTTATTTAAAACATTTTTTTTACTTCTTTTTTATTTTATTCAGAATAAGGTCTGTTTTTTATACATTGTTTGTTCATCTCGTAGGATATGTCTTTTTGTTTTTTGTAAAGCACATGAATAAAAAATGTACTTGATCCGTTTTGATTTATTTTCCAGGTGTAATTCACCAGGTGGTGATTCTTGTCAGCATGCATCGCGGAAGCGCAGAAGGGGTATGATAGAAAAAAAGCGTCGTGACAGAATAAACGCATCCTTGGGAGAATTGCGACGACTGGTACCAGCAGCCGCGCGGGATCCACACAGTGGCAAACTGGAGAAGGCCGAGATCTTACAGCTCACGGTCGAACATCTGCGCACACTCAGAAATAAGGGTGAGTTATAAAATAAAGTTAATCTCTGCTAATTACTCCTTTTTCCAGAGTATTATATATAGAACTTAGAATTCATTTTTGGACTTGAGCTTACAAAATTGAATACAATTGAAAAATCGATTTGTTCCATATTGAATAAAAAAAATAATAATAATAAAACAGTCAAGGCCAAGAGGGGAAAAAACTTGGGAAGTTAAAGAGAATAAAAGAATTTAAAGGGAGATAAATAACGGAAGAAACCGTACGGAAGTTATTATAATCAACCCGTTAGGTTTACAAAGGCATGTTTGAAATATGAAACACAATTTCTCTGGATTCTATATATTTCATTGGATCTTCTCTTCCTGCTTCCGGTAAATTTGGAGTATTTTATTTTGTTCAGCCTATTCTTGTTATCTTGCATCAGATGAGACCAAAAACTGAATGAGAAATATTTTCAACAGAGGCCGGTATTGGACTAATCGAAATTAAAGAGCCGCGATAAAATAACAGACGTCGATTTTTAGAATCAGTCCGACACTTGGCTCGATCACTTCTGAATATTAGGTACCTAACCGGAAGACACCTGTTGAACTTAAGGGCGATACGAGGCGACTCTAACTAACTGTAATTCGATAACCGAATAAACATCTGGTCTAAATTTAGCTTTGCGGTTTTCTAGGCCTCTAAATCAGAAATGATTTTTGTTAATTATTGAGGTTTCAGTTGGCTTCCGACTCTTCTTCCCCTTATTTCATTAAATCTTTGTCAAACTGACTCTTTTTACTATAATGAAGTCATAAAAATATATAATTTAACATTGAAAACAGGAAAAAATATGAAACTTAAATTACTAATTATAGATTCAAAATTTGATTCTCAAGTTATTTTTGAGTGTCATTTCAAATTGATTAGCAAAAAGAAAAACACGATTAGGACACCAGAAGCAAGATGCCCGGCCGGGTTTCCCACAGGAGCGTGTATATTAATGCGCGGCATACATCTGCCGAATGTGGCCCGGACCTCCAGTACCTAGCAAAGGCAGCGCAAATTTCTCGTAGGGTTCTCTCGCTCCCTCATCGCCGGTCCCCAATTCGTCTCTCTCCATCGCTTGATACTCCCCACTTGGCTTTAACATTTCCCCACCAATCGTGGGAACGCCATTCGGAAGAGTTGTTCAGAATTGTTGACTTTCCGTACTTCCCACAGAAACCTTGGCTCTATTCAGCACCTGCTCTGAAATCCCGTCCGCAGTGGGACTCCCTCGTTCACACCAATCGACGGGGGCGGAAAAGAGATATGCACTTTTTTGACCATTTTTTGATTTCGTGTCGATATTTCGTTTCTTAAGCCTTCAACGGTGCTATTCTTAGGGAGATGCAAAATTTTCTATACAATTTTTAAAGATGAATGGGTTCTCACAAAAGAAAGAAAAAAGTAAAGAAAAGTTTTCAAGATTGATAAATTCATCCTCTCTGTTTCCATGAGTAAATAATAATTTAAATGAAAAAATAAAATGTATAAACGAAATGTTTGTTCTTTTTTTGTCACCGACTTGATTTTGAAAAGAAAGAGAAATTAATTTTGTGATATTGAAATCAACAAAGTTGACAGTTTGGCAAACTGAACTTTGATGTTTGATCATATTGATCTAGGAACGTGTCGCGAACATGAGAGTACGTGAGCAAACATACGGCATTTAAATAATTCCATATAACATTATGGGGGTCTAAACGGTTCCCACGCTACCTGTCCCACTCTTCGTACTAGCCGGCTGTTTCGCGCAGCCCCACTCATACCATCATAGCGATATTGACGAATATGTACAGTAGAAGACCATATCAAAAGCACGTGTATATTACTCTCTGAGTACATGTGCATATCTTACCCTCAACTGTCACCCTCCTTTAAGGAGCACCTGTCACGTCTTTGTACTATTCGTAGTAAAAACTTGTTTTAATTCTAGTTTCCAATTCAATTTGTCAGCTCAGTGTTTACAAAAATTATATTTCAACAATTAATTAATATATTGATGTTTCAAGTAAGATACAGAATGTTTCAATTATTTATTTATAATTTAAATTTAAATTTTAATTTTCTAAACAGAGAATTTGTTTAATTGACTATTTTCAGGTCCTGAAAATTATGACAGTACAAAATTGGCGATGGATTACCATGCAGTAGGATGGGGAGAATGCGCAGCAGAAGTTGGACGTTATCTAATCACTATGGAAGGTTTGGACGAGCGCGATCCACTGCGACTGCGATTGCTGTCGCATCTGCAGAGTTTTCACAGGGACCATTCTCATACAACGAATCCCACGGTAACAAGCCTCACGTCAACTTCGACGTCAAACGTCGCGAGCTACGAGCCACCGAATGTTTCCGTTACCACATCGATGCCACCGTCTTCGGGGGGCATCCCACCGCTTCTTGGAAGTGGCACCATCGGATGGAGTCAGTACCCCGGCCAGTACCCCCAGCAGCAACACGGCAAACCGTACAGACCTTGGGGAGCCGAGCTGGCTTACTGAACCAATATATAATTCATATGTAATTGTTTTGTTCTAGAAACAGTGTACAAATTAAATGCAATGCCTCAGACTACAAGACTTTCTGAACATGTTTTATAGAATTTTTTATAGACAAATTTGTCGGGTAACTGTAGACAGTGAATGGATAGTTAAAAGGACATTCAAGTAAAATGGTTATCTCCAGTTGTCTCTTTTTTAATATTTAATAGCTTCCTTATAAATCAAACGTGAAATACTTTAAAAATTAGGCAAATTCAGTCAAAAATATATATATATATATATTTTTATACATGGGTAGTAGTAATTTTCGTCTTTCAAACTACCATGCGCAGACATTGTCCAATAAATTCAATATTGGAATTATATTTTCAACATTTCCAATAAAGGAAATATGAAAATATATAGAAAATAAGTAAAAAAAAAAAAAAAAAAAAAAAAAAACTAGACACTGAATTTCTTGCCATTTTCGACTTCAAAGTCATTTTTTATTTAAACAAAAAAACAAAATCATTAGACAACATTCTTATCGCGTTGATAAGGATGAAAGCCTGTTTTTTTACTTTTGTAACAAATCCATTTTTTTTAAATCCACGTTGTTGAAAAGATTATATGTGTGAAAATTTATAAATCGAAAAGTGATCATTCACTGGTACACTTACTCTATGGAATTTTTATTGATTTTTCGTACCTTCTATTATTGCGTGTAAATATGGCGTTTGAATTTATTTGAAATGTTTTTAATGTCTTTTTTGAATTGGAGAGCAACTCATGTTTTTGCAAATTTCTATAAACGAGTGATTTCCAATTTAACCAGTATGCAAATGTGATATAAAAAATTTACTGTATAAAAACAAATATAGGTATTTGATTAAGGTTTGATAAGGTTAAGCCATAGAAATTATATTTGTGAATGAAACAATGCGAGTGTACTTATAGATTAAAAATCAAACACCAAAACAACGATACCAAATTGTTTGCACTATTCAGCAAAATAAAAAAAGTAACTACACAATAGTCTGCTGGAAAGTCTATCAACCATATTCTATACGTAAAGATGTATTTTTAATGAATATTAAATTTTTATAAAATGCGCCGAAAAAATTCAAAGTTTACAGTTTGTGATTGCAACAAAAAGGAATTGAAAACAATGAAAATAGAATCGACATTGTGACGAATGTCAGTCTTCCAAGTGAAAATTAAATTTTTCATTGAGAATACAAACTGAAAGGAGAAGAAATGTAGACAAGAAAAAAAAAACATGATATTTTTAAAAGGATAAAAAAAACGTGTAGAAACTTTGTACAATGCTCTATATTTTTTACAGCGATGTGTATTTATCAAGCAATTTGTAAATAATTGTATAATACTCGAATTTGTATGTTACATTATAGGTGTAACTTGACAATAAGTAAACAGGTCAAACCAAATATAAATTAAAAAAGACAATCATAAAATAAAATTTTCTAATGTATAAAAATCCTTAGAAAAGAATAAAAATATTCAAAAGTATAAAAGTTGTTCTTATATCCGAAAACATTTGTTTACAATTTGGTTCAACAATAGTTTGAATTTAGTAGATTTCACACCTGCCCATACATTTATTACCATAAATATATTGAAAAAACTTTGAAAAGTTTGTGGAGTAAAAAAAGAATTATATTTCGCACAAAACCGCATTTTATTTTGTGCAAAATCCTTTCTCATGTAAAAATTTGCAATTAGTGCGAAAAAAAAGTTTGCACTTGGACCCTCGTTTCGCATTATGCGCAAACCAGTTTCGATACCAATTAGTTAACGCGCAATGTGTCTTTTTGTCCTTGAAGACAAATGTAATATTCATAAACGGCGGAGGTAGAAAAAAAAAGCCGAACCCGTCGCCAATTATGGTCAGCGAGCAGCAAAAGTGAGGGTGTAACCGAGCGAAAGAAGAAAGCGAAGGAGGAAAAAAAGAAATTTGGTGCAAAAATGGGGTGCTTAGCTGGTCGCGTGTCTATTGTCCTTCCGTTGCGCAACGTTTATTATTGTCGGCTCTTCTACTGCACTCTCTTTTTTCACTAGGGGTTAAATATGAGGGATTAAAGAAACTTGAGCGAAGAGCACTTTTCTTGAAACTTTCGTAAACAAATCCAACTATAACATATTTTCTATTCTAAATAATCACACAGAAATCTTTATTTTTGGACAAAACATTTTTTTTACTTTTAATAATTTGTCACTTTTGAACAATTTATTAAATTAAAAATGATGAGTTTTTATAAACTGTGAGGACGTATTGTTTAATTGTCAAAATAAAATGCAAAGAGTCAATTTTTGTGAAAAATATGATGAAAAAACGCAGTTTGTTGTGTGAAATTTGTTCTCACGATTGAAGCTGATGTTATGACGTCTGATCAATAGACTAGAGGCTTCGGTGCTATTAAGAATACGGAAAATGATCAAACTTACACTTTTTGATGTTTGACACGTGACTTCACGTGCAAAGGTCACGTGTACTCCGGAAGTTAGAGCCGGATACTTTTGATCCGTCCACGTATCCTAGAGCGGCACATCGTAAAGTTATGACGACTCGTATGAGAAAGAAAATGGAAAGCCGCTAAATGTGAGTCATGGTCTGTTATTGCTAAATTTGATCAGTCAAGGACAAATCTGTCCTCGAGCTTTCATTTTCCAAATACACCAAGTCTTATATAATATAACTTTGGTCTGATATAAAAAGGGGAAAGATAAAAAAACAATAGACCTCGAAAGAGGGGACTTAAAATAAAAATTGAATTTTATGATCACAAAAGCTTTAAGGCACAAATTTATCATTAACTAGAATCAAAATGAATTTCATTAATCAAACCCTGATAATAAATCACGCACGCTTGAATTTCATGTAAACTGAGGGGGCGTTTTTCATTGTTCTTCGAATGTTATGTAAGTTAAATTGTTAATTCTTTTTCACTCTGAATATGAATTATAATTCATAATTTTGAATAAATCTTCAAAAAAAGTTGGTTCTTTTTTTTGCTACATAAATTTACAAATAAAACAAAAGGTTTTCATAAATAGTGTGTATCTTAGAAATGTATGCTGACAAATTATTTTTAATTCAAAATGTAATGATATTGGTATGGTATATAAAATCAAGTAGTTTAATTGGACAAAAGTAACAATATGAAATTACAATAGTGACTCGTGGACAGCCCCCTCCTGACCATGACGTAATAAGTCATTGATCGCATTAGGGTAGGCCTTTTTTTCCCTTTTATTGCGGGCTACAATATCATTATACACGAACTCTTCAATTATCCGAATCGCCGTTTTAAAAGGAGCCATATTTGACTTTGCAGTTCAATTTTTCAACATCTAAAAACAAACAAACAGTTTAGATGAATATTTTTACTAATACTTAAATCTTTAATTATGTTTGTCTGTTTACTTATCTCCCTGACATATTCTTTGGAATTTCCAAAGCATTTTAGACTCCATCAAAAATGGAGTAGATATTTTCTGAAAATATGTTAAAAACGACTATCAGCAAACAAATAATAGACGATAAATCACCAGTGGATTGAAGGGTTCATATGTAACCTCTGAACAGAACACGGAAGTTTCAACTATAAATTCAGTCTGCATGAATTATCATTACTAATATATGGATATTTAAAAATAAAAGTATTTTTGTCTGAAAGAGAATCAGTTGACCACAAAAGTGTAACATAACGGACTTGTTTTTGACAACCTTTGAAATGTTTTAGATGTTATATATTTGTTTTACCCTTTGAAACAAAAAATGTTTTAAACCTTACAAATAAGTTTTTGTTGTCATTGCGTTTTACATAAATTGTCAAGAGCACTCTATATACCTAAATAAAATGGACCCAACAAAGCCGAACTTTGCAGCTAGTACGATTATAAAATATTATACATCATATTATTTTTGCATTTATTTCAAAACTTTACTTCTTGAAAAATTTTTTTCATTTATTTTAAAACATTTAATTAGCGTGTAATTTCCATTTGTTCTTTAGAAATAATTAGAAACACAACTTTGCAATGTAAATATGAGTTTTTACCTTTAACTAAATGAATGCATTTTCAAACATTTTGTTGGGTAAAAATTTTAACTCTCAGTTTAATGTTCAACTGAGCGGTTAACTTTTGCGTTGATTGTGAATTAAGGCTTTATATTGTTCGACTTGAAACTTTGGTAATATTTCATTTTCAATTATAAGTAATTATAATTACATTCAATCAATTGAATGGCATCACTAATTAAATCCATTAATAACAATAATATTTCAAAGTAGATTGCAAAAAGATGGAATTGAAAAAGTACTTAATTAAAAATAAAAACTCTCAAATGATTATACTGAAAAGTTTTCTTTTCATTTTAATTTATATCATTATAAATAATAATAAAAATTGTCCATTTTTTTACTCTGATCTGGATTTGATTAAATTTCAACAACGACAGGATTAAAGATGCAAATGGAGTCAAGCATAGAACAACATAATCCCCTGTAAAACAAACAGGCATATATTGTGAAACAAGTGAAGCCTGTCCATCTTGAAATAAGAGAGCCAGTGTCCGAGCCCAATATAGATTGACCAACGCTCTCCCTTAAATTGAAAACGTTTTTATGAACTTGACCGATCGACAGTTGGTGGCTTACAATTGCCAATAATTGACACATTGTCCGAGCGCAGTGAGCACGTCTGTTCACGCCATGCTTTACGATTTGTTTCGCCGCAAAAACTGACGCCTGCATAAAGACAAATATAAATTTATCGCGGATTAAATTTCGGCTTGTGCGTACATTATTCGTCGCATATGCATGTCATAAATGCAGCCTCTTTTTCCAATGTGCTCGATTTGTTGTACCTCGTAAATCTGCGGAATTGCCAATACCAAAATAATAAACCCCTAATTTATAACATTTTCACCTATCCTATCATCTTCCTATCACATTTTTAACGCATCCAATAATTTGCACGAAATAAATTGTTTTATTCAATATTTTTCATTTCAAGTTTTTTATTTTATATTATATGTGTTAATTATTTGTTCATTTTTAATTAAATTGATATTTTTATTTTGATTTCAGTCATTTTTAATTTGAAACTGAAACTCTTAATTCAAGAAACAAATTTTTATACAACTTTTTTTAGAAAAAAAAATCTTTTATACGTTTCAATTGGTTTGAACAAATAAAAACCTTCGATCATTGTCCTTCAATCTGAGAGATCAAAATTGAAAGTGTTCGCAACCCTCAATATGATTCGGCACCTAATCACGATTGAAAAGTCATCGATCACTAGTTATGATTGCGATTCGTACCATCAACTAAGTGCAAAATTTTAACTCATGATCGATTGCCATCCGCAGTCATATAGTCTAGTTATCATGACCAACTTATCGATTTCGCAATAATAAATTCAAATTTTATTCACACACAAAGTTGGGTGTATGTTATGTTATACTGCGTGTTCTGAATAGAAACGTTTCGAACCTTATCACTTTGTTAATTCCAGCTTTAAGATGCCTCATAAATGTTTTATATAAAAGATGTTTGCGTTCGAAATAAATTTCATTTGACTCATTGAAATAGGAAAGGTGTAAAAACTAAAGTGAAATAAAAAAAGGTGTGAATTGAAAATAGTAAATGGGATTAAAATTGAGCCTGAAAAAAAAAAAGAAAATTTTTTTTGGTAAGATAATTGTTATAAATTGAAGCTCACGATTTTGACAAAGGGTGAAACATGATAGATTTGTGTAGTACATTCAGTCAAAGCCTGAAGGATACAATTAATTCGGAAAATTAAAACCGTTTCAAAGAAAGGTTTTTCGAAGAAAACTTGTTCAACGCTTTTAAACTTTTCTATAACCTCTAGAAAAACAATGAACTTCTATTCAGGAGTGAATAAAATTCGATAAAAGGTGCGATGCATATAAAAACGTTGAAACAAAAAAATACCATTAATCAAAATTAACGCCTAGGTGTAAGTCACTTCGAAAGATTTTGCTCATTGCAGATTCATTGAAACGAACACATGTTTCTTGTTCCGCTTTGTCAAATTATGCAGACAGCTGTCATTTTTGAAAACATGCAAAAAAAAGTGCAACAACGATGTCCTTCACGATCAAACCACAGGGATAATTTCGAACAACACACTTGACCAATTCAAACCGCAACTGTGACGAATCGCTATGACGATTGAAGGGCGCCTTTTAAATAACTCTATAATTTTAAGGGCATGAGTTTAGAGCTTCCATCCAAATTCTTAATTCGCGTATCATCCAACATTCAAATGTCAGAGAGGCCTTTTGTCGTTCAGATTAAAAAAAAAAAAACAATCGTTTTTACTACAATTCTTTAATTTTGATTTAAAACTTTATCGTTTTGATTTCAATGGTTATATTTAAATTTGTTAGAAGAATACTGCGTAGAAAGCTTGTTTAAAAATTTGAAGAACAATATTATTTTAGATTTATGTTTAGTTTTCGAAGAACATTTTAAACAAATTTTTGTCACAATTTAAAAGTATTCAGTCTAACAAAGGAAAAAAATGTTCATTGCTTGAGGCTATCTAATTGGACAAAATTTTCATTGTCAATGATTTTGTAGCGATCGCTTCGATAGTGCACCAAGTCATCCAAAAAGCGCATGCTGCTCTCATTATGCAATTTTGTCAGAACAGGAGGCAAGGGCTCAACTCCAGCAGTTTCGGCTAAATCTTTGTAGTAGTCACCTTGAGCTGGTCCCATCATGTGGAAATTTCTTTTAGACAATCCAGCATCTAGTTTTTTCTTTAATTCAAGTTCCTCTTCCGCTAACATTTCTTCCTTAGGCGGAAATTGCTTATCTCCTCTCCAGAATTTCAGTAAAAATCTTACCTGTGCAAAGGAATAAATGAAAAGATAAAATTAAAGGTAAATATCGATAAGAACCTTCGTGCAACAGTTTCAATATTTCAAAACTTGCCTGTAAATCGAACATGCTGAATGCGCAAACGTAAAATGGCAATCCAACAAGGGCTAAACTCGAGTTTTCAATGGCAACTAGATGTTTCCATAAAGGAGTGACCATGTTTGAGTCGATACGTACACCGCAACTCTCTTTCAAGAATGGAAAACTATAATTGTACCCTAAAACCAAATAAACAAGTTAGATAAACAAAAACTGAAATTGTGTTTCGTTAAAAGATGAAAATGTTATTTTTTCAAAAATTAAATTTACTTTTACCTGTACAATAAAATACCGTGTCAATAGACTCCTCGGACCCGTCTTGAAATACGACTGAGTTTTCTTTCAATTCCATGATATCTGGTTTCTGAAAATATAATGAATATTTTAATTTAATAAAGTCTGATTACCATTTCGAAATTCTTGATTATCACAAGTGAAAAAACTTACTTGAATAACATTGTCTGGGAAGACAGTTTTGATTGGATCCTTCAAATGGTGACTTAAAATGACTTTCTTCGCTGTTTTAGAAATGTCCAGTGCCAAATCCATACCTGGAATGTTGAACATTATTAAATTATGAACGAATTTTAGATAAAACATATTATAAGCAATGTACAAATGAACAAAATTATTGGTATGAAAAAGATTAGAAATAAAACTGGAGAAATAGAAAAAATAGAGAAAAAGAAAGAAAACGTCTTTTCCAGCCAATAAATATTGAACGTTCATTTACAAAAATGTACCTGACGGTCCGGCTCCAAAAACAACTACTTTTTTATCGCGAAAGATTTCTGGAACTCTATAATCATGGCTGTGGATTTGCTTGCCCTTAAAAATATCCATCCCTTTCAACGAGGGCACCTTTCCTTCAAAATAATGTCCATTGCACACTATGACGTAATCAAATGTTTCTTCAATGCACTTTTTCTGCTCCAAGTCGTTGACTCGTAGTTTCCATTTACGTGCACTCGAATAAGTTGAAAGCGGTTCCACTGATTCAACGTTGTGTAGAAACTAAAAATAATAAATTAAAAAAATCATGCATATATACTTTTTTCCATATAGAAATGCAGCTATATATGCAATCCATAAATGTTCATAGTTATGTGACATACATGCACGTATAATAATTTTTCTATATGTAAAAAATATATGGTTAAATATTCTGCATATATATGCACATATGGTAACATACATGCGCCATACACGGCTTCATATATGTTTGTCTTTGCAAAGAAAATAGCAATCTAAAATTTGTTTATAAAAACTTATTATTTGATGTTTAGTATGAGGTAAAATATAATCTACATGATAGATCAGACACGTCAGTATAATTGAGAAAATTATTTCTCGTTTTGAGTTTTAATAATATTTAAGAATTGATTTTTAGAAATAGATTAACAAACTTAAAATAATAAATGCAAATTTTTACTCACCACAATTTTTTCTCTAAGATTAAAATGATCGCAATATGAATTCAAAAAGTCCAAAATTTGCTCTCGAGTCAAGTAACTCACTTCAGTTTCTGGAATCGGGTAGTCGGGGAATCCCATGACTTCTTTTGGTAAATTAGTTCTGTAAAATTATGTTTTAGTTAAAATTTATTTATAAACATGTCAAACTGTTTAATGATAACAGTTCTAATTTGTCAATATACAGAATTTGCGACACAGTGGGAAAAGTTCTTACCTTAAATTTTTGTACATGCTGGAGTGTATAGGCAAACCAAATTTATCTTTTCCAGTGTCCGGGACATACACCCAGGTTCCACCAACTTTATTGGTTCTCTCATAGCAAACCACGGTAACATCTTCGTATGCTGTACAGTGACGCAGAGCCGCAAGTCCAGCTGCACCTGCTCCAATTATTGCTATCCTCATGTTTTCAAATAAAACCTCTTGGATTGAAAAAAAATGGAACACGTGTGTTGAAACTAAAATCTCATTCAATTATTTTTAGTTAAATTCTTATGGATAAAAATTGATTGTTTAGCGAGTTTAGAATGTCACCTTTTAAGGAACGAGACGCAGACGACAAAGTATCTAAAATATCTGCAAATGTGAAAGGATACTCGGTATCATTTAATGCTCATTACTCTTTTTTCCAGTCTTTTACCACTGGAGCTCACGAGTATAATTTAATCGACACACAAAACTGGCTATCTGAAGTGAATATATGAAAAATTTAAAGTCAACTATCGTGATGAACCATCTAATCTTAATTAAAATTATTTGACACTTTTAATAGAACACAAAAAACGGACACCGATTTAAAAATCAATATAAATTGATAGATTCAATGAATTTAATTGACAAGACGCGTTCACAAGCGATCAACGAATTTAAACTGAGCCGACTCTCTATCTGAAGACAGATATATAGGAAGTAAAATAAAGCAAACGTAGATAACAAGGTCGAACATATTTCACAGTGGCCTTTTATAAAAATCAGAATTTCAGTTCGTCATTAAAGGTCGTTATCACTGAATTCCTGGCTTACAATCAAACAATTAAGAAAAATGTTTTGAGTTTTCCATTCAATTAATTAAATAGCACAGAAAAATATGTTTTTAAAATAAAATAAATTTGAATTTTGTAAAGAATATAGAAAAATTACATGAACTAACGTGAAAAAGAAAATCGTACAAACTGATTGAAAAAGCAATGAATATCACAGATTTTATACCTTTTATAAACCACAGATAAAATTCTAAATCTAGTCAAACAAAAAAAAATAGTGAAGATAAAAAGGAATTTCACAGATGCGTTATATTAAAAAACAATTGAGCGTTATCACACAATTAAAAAAATAGGTTAACAAGCCGCAGCGAGATAAAAATTTCTTTGTGAATAAAAAGAAAATGTTCGGTTAGAGATAAAAATATGAATATCCAACTAGTTTATAATAATACGAAAAACATTGTTAGGACAAAAGGAACAAGAGCCAACATTTCTTTATAAAAAGTATATTACGTGTTTTCAGTCTTACAATTAACAAGTAACACTCCATACTCAATTCTTGAACCAGTCATTCATACTGTACAATGTAATAATTTTTTTTTAAACAATAGACAATCAAACATTTCGTACTGAAGATTGTTTTTTGTACATCGGAGTTTAAAAATCAAACATTCTTGTTTTGAATATCAATTTCCCATTTGTTTTGGTAAACTAAGTACAACTGCATAGCAGTTTTCGCGTCCACAACCGAGTTATGTTCTCCTGTTTGAATTTTGATGCCCAAAAGTGTGGATGCCAATTTTTTTAAACTCGGCGTGTTACCTGAAGCGAACTTTCTGAACGGTTTGTACCTCGACGTATCCCGCATATTCCTTCTTGGATGCTTCAGGAAAAGTACGTCAAGGTCATTTTTCAACGCGTGACCAACGAGAATTCGTCCTTTCAATAGTTGTGATACTTCGTTTTGTACTACATTAAATGACTCGCCATTTTCAATGTCACATGGTCTTATTCCGCTTATGGGCGTTCGATAATCCGTCACTTGCTCTGTTGGTTTCACATGCTTATCATAAATAGTAACTCCGTATCTGTTGACAATCGATACTCTGGCGATCATACTATCGGTACCGTCCCCGATACCGACCATCTCACAATCCATCGCTATATGCTTCGTCACAGTGTTTTTGTCCACATTCTTGTCGGCAGTTTCAAAAACTGATTCAAAATTCTCCATGTTCTGAAAACAAATTGAATATATATATTAACCTCAATTTAAACAAGAAAACAATTCAAAATATTAATAAATCGTAAATCACAATTTGTAATATTAATAAATAATAAAATATTAACAAACCGTTGCCAATGGTTTGTTTACATCTCAAAAAGTCAGAATAAAAAGTGAGGTTATGCTTAGGGTTTATTACTTTTTTTATCAATTTGTTCAAAAATACTGTACACAAAAATGATAATGTGTCCAAAAATTGTTAAGACGTCACAAACAGACCTTTCTCTTGTTTCCAGCTGCTCTTGCAGCATAATTCAACTTTCTGTTCTTCCGTGGTTTGTGGTTATGGTTCTCGTATCTGTCGTTCTGATTGTCCTTCGAGGAGCTTTTAACATTGACGAGATGTTTAAATTTCTCCCAGTTAGATCCTGAAACATCCAATCGACCTGTTGTTTTAATTGTTGAATCAGGTTTCGTCTTCTTTTCGTCCTTATGCATTCTTTTTACAAATCAATTTTCGAGAACGTGTTAACATGAATTTCAATAACGAACTTGTCTCAAGTCACAAACTCAAACCAAATACTCACCAGATGTCACCCAACCGATAAACAGTAAAATAATGCATATCGCAAATTCTAACGCAATCATAGGATGAAGGATAGTTTAACGTGAAAACTTCGTTTTTCGTTTATATCATTAATTTTAATAATAACGTTTGGATTATTAAATTTTGTAAAAACATTTATCGAGAGAAAATAATTGTTTTCATGGAGGCTTCACGCCACTTTCAAGTCAATATGGTTGCGCCCTCTGTAGTTTTGCCAGCAAACTGCGGAGAAAAGCGTGCTAAAATTGAAATATATATATATTTTTTTCAAATAATTTAGTAATATTAACATCTGTTGTTATTATTAATTTTTGTTCTCTAAATATAAGTATGTACAGTTTGCTGTATTCTATTTTATTCATAACAAATAAAATTTTTGTTCAAACTTTTTTTTAAGTAAGGTTAAAAAATAAATTAATAAAATTTATTTTGTCCCACTTAATAATTGTTGCTTTACGGAATAAATTACAAGTGCACGCATTATATTTTCCGAAAGTAACAAAAGTTAAGACGGTGAGAAAAGTTGAAAGTAATTACTAAGTCGAGTTGCGTTGCGCGATGGATTAAAATATGTAAACACACTGCAAACTGTGTCAGCTGTTCGCAAACGTCCATTAAATTTGCTTTAATTTGTAATTAAAGCGCAATTAAAGCGACGAAAAGTGTGTTTAGTTGTAAATATCGCTGTTGTTTGGGGTGAGCTTGGCGCGAAGCTGGTGAAAATGATACACCGGAGACTATGTGTACGAGGAATCCCTTATGTCAACAAAAAGATAGGTTAGAGCATAGTGCTCATTGTGCCGAAAGACTTCATTCGTTTTTATGATGGAGGTTGAAAAATTGGCCATTTTCGCGGGGTTTGGATTCGCCCTTGCTGTCGGAGCTTTTGTACTTTGGGGACCTTCCCCAAAACCCAGAAGAAGAGGTAACAACAGTTCTCATAATCCTTGTTTTACCCTCTCTTTCTCTCTCCATGCAATGAAATTACAGTACATCTCGCAAGACTTATTTTCAGACAAACGATTGTTATTATGCAAACAATTTCTGTTTACATATTACAAAATAGGAATATTAAAATGAAGTAATTATACACATTGTTATTATAAAGAATTTGCATTTCACTTCGTACTCTCTCTCTCTCTCTCTCTCTCTCTCTCTCTCTCTCTCTCTCTCTCTCTTTCTTTTTTTTTTTTTCTTTTTTTTTTTTTTTTTTTTTTTTTTTTTTTTTTTTTTTTTTTTTATTTATGATCCTATTTCAATAACAGTTTTTATCAAAATGGTAAATAGTATATAATGAGAGGTTATCGAAATATTCATTATTAAAAAGAATAAATAAAAATAATAAAAAAAATAAATGAAAAAAATATACAGTAAAAGGTAAAAAGAATGATTGATATAAATGGTTTGACTTTGATAAGGATATACTTTGACTTTTGATTTTTTTTTCCAGGTCAAATTGTTGGAATCACTAATTTAGGATATACGTGTTTTTTGAATTCCCTCTTGCAAGCGCTAGCATCTTGTCCCACATTCGTATTCTGGTTGCAAAAACAACAAAATGAGAGCAAAAAGAATTACTTTGCCAAAACCCTTCTCACTGAACTTACAAGTAAGTTTGTATGGAATAAACAGTTTTGATTGATTTTTTTAGGAGATCGTTGAATAAAACAATGTTATTTTTCAGAAATAAATGGATTTTCTGACGAGGTTTATGGTGACATTGTTCCTATTGACATCATATCATCCTTGGGACCATTGTGGAATTTCGCTCCAGGTCACCAAGATACTCATGAACTTTTTCACATAGTCCTCGGAGCGTTACAAGCTGAACTTCAAACTGTGAATAGAGTAGGAATAGAAACAATAATAATAAACAATACCAAGTCATGTATTTTTAAAAATATTTTCAATGAAAAATTTTTCGTGAATAAATATTTGCTGTCGTGTATTTACAGAAAGGCTGTTTATCTGATGCTTTACCCGTCAGCTCACCTGTTGTAACCGACATAAAAGTGTCTGGCGATCTCTTGGGTTTTCGGAGTGTATCGTGCATGGACATTTCGCAAAGCGAAACCAATGCCAATGGGATCGACAAGCACTGCAATGGCAACGCCAATACGTTATCCAAGTCCATAACCAACGTATCCACAAATCACATCAGACCCGGCATGATTCTGGCACGATCTTCAGAAATCATCCCAATCGCCAGATTAGCGTGCAACGGCAACAAAGATGAAACCAAACCTTGGAACTCGTTATGTGCGATCCCAGCAACTCTTACATTATCCAATGAAGTTCATCCTTTCTCTGGATTGTTAACTAGTCAATTACAATGCACTGATTGCAAATGGAAGGTTTGTTCTATACGAATCATATTTTTGTGTAAACACGGAATTTAGAATTCAGATTGTAATTCCGAGTTCGGTTCATTTGATGAAAATCAGCAAATTGTAACTAACGTTCCATTCGCAGTCTTCGGTTCGCTACGACAAATTGGAAAGCGTTTCCCTGCCGTTGCCACCAACCGGACTTGATAACAACCGCAGGATGCATACTCTCACGGAACTGCTGTCTCGTTTAGTGTCGTGTGAGGTGATCAACGACGTTGAATGTGACGGCTGTGAAATGCGGTGTCCAGCTTTTAAGACTTTGACTTTTGGTAAATTACCGAAATGCTTGTGCTTGCACATACCAAGGACGACATGGAGCTCTTCGGGTGTGCCCGTTAAAAGAGATGACCATGTGATATTTTCTGAGGTCCTAGTTTTGGACCCTTTTACTTATACCGAAACTAAAAGGCGAAGCACTCAAGTTAGTATTTTTAATCATAATTTAAAATTTACAAAAAACTTTAATTATCAGACAAAATAAATTTTAATTTAAGTATTGAAGGTGCTGAAAATCAATTGTTTTTTTTATTAGAAAAGTTATACATAATATATAATTATTTATAATTTATATTAATAATTTATTATAAAAAATTATGGTTTATTTTTAGGGACACCTACAAACAATGGCCTTTTTGAACAATCAAACACCTACTCATGGAAAACATCGATACAGTTTACGAGCTGTAGTCGAACACAGAGGACCTGTAGACTCTGGCCACTTCGTTTGTTACCGGCGCAGTAATCGTCCGGGACAATGGCTCTACACTTCCGACACGACAGTTGAGAGTGTTTCTTTAGCAGAGGTTCTTTTTGCTAGTCCATACCTCCTTTTCTATGAACGTGTTAAAAGTCAGCACGAAAGCTATTCGTAAATCAATACCCTCATTTTAACGATCTCACAAATTTTATTTATTTTTAATCGCTCTTGAAGTTTTTTAGTTCAGTAAAATTTCACCGCAATATTTGTGATTGTTTGGAATGTTTTACGTCCATTCTTCCATTGTTATTATTTAAAAAAGGAACGATGACGAGCTTATTCCGTTCTTTGGTAGGAGCTTTTATGTAAAAATGATAGTAATTTGTTTTAATTTGAAATATGAAAAATGATATTTATAACACTAGTTATGAGCTATTGAATAATTAATTGAACTTTATTCTTTTTGGGCAAATAGCATTACTCATTCATTTACTTATTAGCACTCGTTTGTTAAGTAACATTTACACTCATCAAATTTTCCTCTTGTAAATAAATCCCATTTTATATTGTTGAACGTGATAGAATTTTTTGTTCTAGTTTTTGAAGTACTTTATTTATATGATGACTTTCATTTAGATTGTCGATTGCTTTATAAGTTTTAATACCCGCTTTTATCCACAGCTAAATGAATAATATTCATAAGAATAATTGTCATTTTAATTAGTTCTCATTTGTAAAAAGAATTTCATACAAACTCGAGCAACTTTTTAAATTGGTGTAATGATGACAGTAATACCAGTTTCACGCGTTTTCTCATATTCGTCCTAATAGCTTAATTTGCAGAAAAATACTTTTCTTAAGCTGCATTACACGTAACGGCTTAATTAAGAGATTTTATTTTAGATTCTAGATAATGAAATTAATAATTAATAGTAATTATTTTTTCCACCTATTATTATAATAAGTATCCATCTCGTCTTATTATAAACTTTTCATAACAGAAAAGTAATCGTTGTGTACCATAAATAATATGTATTATTCTGTTTCAATAACATTAACAGATTCAGTTTGTTTTTGACGTTTATGTATTTTTTGGTTACTTTGTGCAAAATATGCGTTCTTTCGTATCTAAAATTCGTAAATTTATAAACGAATTATTTAGGTTCCCATGCAAAACTTATAATTTATTTGTCCATTAACTTTAAAAGCGACCTGCGAAGCAAAATCGTTTGTTTCTATATTATGGTAGAGTTAGTTTAATGAAGAATAGTAATTTCATCAAACGTCAAAAATGATTAGACTGTGCATGCTCGAACGAAACTTTATAACTCAATCGTGAAAGCATTTTTAACTTATTGCAGACTTCAAACTGTGCCAATTCTGCGTATCGTTTTATATTAAAAACTTTCAAGTGACAAGGATTTCTCGTCGCACTGGAGTTTTGAATATTAGTATAAGATGATTTTCATGAAAGACTTTATACATCAGCGAAACAAAATGAAACATGAAGACTTAAAAAACTGTAAGGAACTGTTTGATGTTCTATGTTGATTGAACATTTTGCGTGGATGTTTGAGAATTATACAAATGAAATTATTTGGTACAAACTTCATTATCGACACTTTTTTCGTATTTCTTAAACGTGTTACCGTGAAAGTTTCAGTGTTGCCTTAGAAAATGAATTGCTGTATTTTGATTCAAATTAAAACAGAACTTTGATTTAAAAAAAAATTTAGAACATTTGTATTGTTTTCAGAAATGAAGCTGCGTTGTGTAGGACAAAATTTTGTAAATAAAGTTCGTTTTTGAAACAAATTAAAACAGATATTATTTTGTATTAATTTCGTGCTTAGTCTAAAAAATAGTACAACTGAATTGTGAAAAGTAGTTCTTGCTTGCGCTCAACTTCCATTAATCAGTGCGAACATTTTTTTTTTCTAATGAAAGTTGTATTATTTCGAGATGATTTATTATTCATTAATGATCTACATGATTTCATTTTTACCAGCGTTTTTTTGCGGTATATATATATTTTTCAATGCAATTACACAAAGTTACATCATATACTAAACGTTCAAATCTTCTTATAACATTTTTTTAATGTTTCTCTCATTCAGGTATTTTTCTTGCCAACAGAAATCTGAAATTAAGCAATGAATTGACTAGAATAAATCAAAGAAACTTCACACGTTTTTTTTTCAATCTAATAAGTTTTTTTAGCTATTGGTTTTATAATTTCATCAGCTCGTAAAATGTGTCAGTTCTTTTTTATACGACAAAATCGTATAAAAAATTAAACCCAATCGAGGATAATTACTGAGAATTGTCATCGGAGATAAATTCAAAAAATGATTTGATTTTCTTGGTCGGACACAAAAACTGTTTTTACGAATTGAAGAAAAAAGTTTAGAAAGTTTTGGTCGTCGTTTGGTGTAACGAGGCAAAAAAGAATCAACGATATGAAGTGCAATGAACAATTTGTTCGATCGATACGAGGAAATCAATTTGTTTTAGTGTTTCATTTTATAAGCGAAAAGCTCGGTGTCGCAATTGATCCGGTCAACGAAGTTTCTCTTTTATCGCGAAAGCAAACAACCAAAAGTGTATATCTTTTGACTGGAAAAAGGAATCCGACGACCTTGGAGAAAAACCGATTTTGTCAAACATGAATAATTCATCGGGATCGCGACGTCCAACTTTGTCTTCCACTTCGACGGCCACTATGTCGGTCAAGAATGTTTTGTCTTGCACTTTACGGGTTTCGAAATTAAAACCGCACTGTAGATTCCGCGCGAAATAAAATGATCCATTTCAATGAATCATGCTCCTCGTGAAAATCTTTCCACGACCTCGGATCAAATTCAATCGTCGACTTACCTTTTTTCCATCATGTCAGTTTTGTTGTTCAATTCAATTGTCTCGAGCCGTTCCATCCAACACATTATTTCATTGAGCAATTTTTAATCTCAAATACGAGCTTCAATTCTAAAAAGACATAAGACATCATTTTTCATTTACTTGCATACAAAATTTCATCATCTTTCTAAATTTGAATATGTACAAAATTTCATTTTTTCCAAAAACTGGAACATACTGTACATATTTTGGAGTGCATCTTCACTTATTCAAATTCAGAGCAATGACGAATGAAAAAATTGACAAAGTATTGAGAAAAATGTCAATTTTTGACATACTTTCAAGGTTGTTTCTTCAATTTACAACAAGCAACTTTATCATTGAAAGTCTGTTTATTGCATCTTCAATCATTCTGAGATAATAATAGAAGAAACTTAAATGTTCCTGTTTTTTAATTAAACATTTAATTGAAAAGAATTTTCTTGTCTAAAAATTGTTTTCTGTTTGGAAAACTGAATATCTATTTATGCAACGTGTCGATTTTTGGTAAGAGTTTTATTTATTCGAAGAGATTCATGACTCTTATGTAACGCTGCCAGACGAGAAATGTCACACTTTTTCATTTGTTTTTTGTTGAAAGCGTAAAAGTTCGTGTTCATAAGCGCTTATCTATGAAACTTCGCCGACAGATGTTAATTGTGCAGTCAAATATCGACTGGTCTAAACGCGGTGATTGGATAAGTACTCGATCGAGCGCGGCATACATATTTTGTTTCAGAAACAGGATGCGGGGTGAGACGAGTGTGAAAGTGAAAGCAAATTTTAGACGTCGGTGCATAGTATGCAACGATCAGGGTTATCCAATCCACTATTAATGTCGCGGATCTCGCGATCGTGATAGATCACAGATGGTTTCTTCTCTGAGGCAATAAGACGAGCAATAATATAAAATCTTCGTAAAATATATTCCAGTTGAGACGGCAATTGAATATCATCCGAGTTTTGTATTTTTGTTTGTCTCCAACAAAAATAATGATAAAAATAAAATGTTAGTATAAAAAAAAAAAAAAAAAAAAAAAAAAAAAAAAAAAAAAAAATTTATATTAAAAAAAAAAAACAGAAAGATGTATTTCCTTACTTTTTCAACGTTTATTTTAAAACATGACAAAATTCTAATTAGAAAAGTTTTTAATTGAACTAGAAATAAGTTTATTTTTCTCGTTTAATATTTGTTGGAATCAAACAAACATGAGCTCCAATCTTTCACACTGTTGTTTGAAATTTCGCCAGAACAGCTAGATTACATTAATCAAATAATGGATTTTTATTAATCTGAAACTTTAATTGAGAGCAAAGTGTATTTTTTGTCTAAGAAGAAAAAAAAACTTTGAAACCAGTAAGATTGTATTCTGCTCCTATGTGCATGACGATATCATTTCCTATGCAAACAACATTGTCATTGCATTCATATTCGAGGATTAATCGTCCGACGATGCGTCTTCTTGGATTCGATGATATAAACTATTTTCGAGTCAGCGTATTTCCCCTGAAGCAAATATACACGTTTGAATAAATTGTCGCGTTAGTCACGAGTACAAATTTAATTGTTCGGAATCACGTCATTATCACGGGAAGGTGACGAAATATATTATGCTTGGGTTTTTGCGTCACTGTCATATTTCCACGGCACACAAATGTACCGATAAATTGTCACGCTTTGAATGCACTTTCATGGGTGAGAAAAGAAATAAAACATTTTTATCTTTAATTTTTCAAATTTATATCCTTTACAAAAAGTATGTTATTATAAGTTTTGTACAGTTTTTGATTTGTCTGTTTTTCAATAAAAAATTTTAATTTAATTGGTGCAAATTTATACAAACCACCTTTTCAATATCTTTGCTTTTTTTCTTCATTTTTCCACTTTTTTTCCTTTTAATATATCATACCATTGTATTTGACGTATTTTTACGTATCCTTTGACTTTATATATTGATGAAATTTGTTTTTCGAACTTTTTGATCCCAACCTAAAATTTTATTATATTTCGATGAAAATAGTATAAGAAAATAATGGGAATTCAGATTAAAACTTTTCAGACCCTGCCGTGATAGATGTAAATTTTTAGTGCAGACATGAGTGACGTGCCGATATTAGATTATTTTGTAACAAATGTTTTGCCCGCATGAATAACGAAATGCCAATTTTATTTCGACGTTTTTTATCTACTATTTTTTTGCCGGCGAAAACTTTCAGGTCATAATTAATTAAAGGTCACTATGAAGCGCGATCTTGGCAATTACGTTTTATGATATATCGCTCAATGCTGCAGTAATAAAAGTTGGAATTTTACGCTCAAGCATATTGCTTATCACTCAAATGTTCATGCTTTATTTTTAATTTTTTACTTTTTTATTTTCCATTTTTTCATACAGAGACGGAAAATTCAAAATTGAAAAAGATGAATCTTGAATTGAATGAATGATACAACATAAAGAGAAAAATAAATAAAAAATTGAAGTTTTATTTAGTTTCACGTACATGTGGATTAAATGCACCAGCAAATGCTTCTTTTCATTTGCTGTATATAACGTAGTTTGAAATGCGTGTATACGTTTTTTCGACATATTTTTTTTTATAATAATTAGTTTGAGATAGCAAATAATGAGAAAAATCGTTTACGTAATATTTTTCTTATATTTTTGGCATTTTATCAATTTCTGTTAATTTTTCTACATCCGGAATTAAGATTCATTTTTAGGATTATGATTAAACTTGGTTCATTTCTTAATGAATCAAGAGTGTAAGTTCAATCCTAATGTCATTGACCCTAATTAAACTCGTGTTAATTAAATAATGATAATTTTTAATTTTTTTGCAAGTCTCCTTAATGATAAATTTCAAGCAATCAACTGATAATTAAATCATTAGGAAATTTTTGTCATAAGGGAGTTTAATAAATATTCTCTAGATCAATTTTTCATTTTTAAAAACATTTTTATACAACATAACATTTTTTCATACAAATTATCATATTGGTAAAAAATTATTTTTTAACCAAAAACCATATATCATAACTACAATCAAAAACTCTGTTTATAATCGTGAGGGAGTAAGTCTTCCAACTGTGTCATTAAGAATTGTTACATGTCTACAGATATAATTACAGCACGCTAGTCGTGACTTTCTAACAATGTATCAAATATTCGAATCATCTGACATGAAACTTTTTTCAATCCCGAACTACACTTTATTATTTTTCTTTTTATACTCGGCAAAAACCGTTGGAATAATGGCCGAAAAAAGTTATACGTTATTCCTTTCTAAAATGAAATTAAAATTTTTATCGATTTTAATACTGGAAATTTATTTTCCGTATATCGAACCGTAAGAGCAATAACACACAAATAAATTACAAAAAATAAAATTATAAGGAAGTGAAAAAAGAGGCAATAAAAGTGCAATTAAAAATTTGAAGAGGGCGAATTTTGTTGGGTATCGATACAACAACCAGTTTGATGAGAAGACAAATTGTGTCATAAGCGAAACAATATATACGCACGTGGAGCGATATATCGGAAGCAGTATATTCGAATCGAAACAATATATGACCGGCGGAGAATGCATTTCAACTTTTTTTTGTTCCTGAATATAAATTACTTGGCGCGCATGTTTGATGTGCGATTTTTTATTTGCTCGAACAAATTACAATTCCCACCAATTAAGTTTCAATAACAACGTTATAATCATCAACTTCCTTGCACAATTCAATTATCATGATCGACGTGTGTGTGGTTTAAGGACGAAAACCTATTGGCTATTTAAAAAAAAAAAAAAAAGCAACGAAAAACAATAAATAAATAGAGCATTGGACTAGAAAGAGAGAGAGAGAGAGAGAGAGAGAGAGAGAGAGAGAGAGAGAGAGAAATGTCATTGGCCCCGATCACCTTCTCCCTAAGCAAACTCATAAATCACCGCGAAAACGCAACGGTTTGAAATTTGATAAATGCTCGATATAAATCAGCGCTTTGAGCTCGCGAAATGTTTCGCTTAAAGCGTGCGTTAATGAAAAATGCACGCAATGAGTGTGCAAGTTCGACAACTATATGTGGGATGCGAAAAATCGATGGCCAACTAATGCTCCTCGCAGGACAATGGCTCTTCGAATTGCGCTCGTTTGTTTTGTAAGAGAAAACACGCGATGCATATCATATCCCAGGCAAAACATCATGTAAAATTGCGCCACCGCGCGCATGCTGCTGTCACGGCATTCATCCATTCACATAAAGAAATTGGGTACAAACGATGTTTCACAATTGCTTATGTAATTTTCCTAATCAACTGTTCGTTCGCGGATAACTGTATGCAAAAATTAAGTGCACCGCTTCAAAATACGTACCCTCGATGAAAAAAAAGGCACCTTGTAACACACACGAGATAACATTGTCGACCGCATCCATTAAGCAGTGATTATTTCAAAACGCGCAGTTTTCTCCTCTGTTAATGTCAATTATGCCAGACGATATCGTCCGATATCCTACATAAATCTATTGAGTTTTATTTCAAAACACTTTTGTGAATCAACTTACACCTAGTTGATCTGACTTGGTACAATATATCAAACGGCTTATAACGAGATCGTCTTGCATTAGCACCGGAGGCATTTTCTTTCGAACATTAATTTATTTACAATACGCAACCCCTCAAGGACGAAAATGTAAACAATGAAAATATAAACATTTTATACTCTATATTGCCGCTTTTTATAAAGTTTTTATATTAAAAATATAATTAATTTT
>JAQQRF010000107.1:0-75226 GCA_030523145.1 Trissolcus brochymenae
TTTATAAAAGAAATATATAAATTATATACTCCTTATTGCCGGAATATAAAATTTATATTTTTTCTATATTTTCAATTTATATTTTTCGTCCGTGAGGGACATGCGTTATAAAAAATGCCCTTGTATCAAAATAAAATAAAAGAACCGTTTTCTTTTTTTATGATGAATTTATATATGAATTGGTACAATGTTGAGAATAAAAAACATCAGATTCTGTGTCATTGACTGGAATGAACAATTTTTGCTGTGTTCATTGAAAAATAGTATAATTTTGTAGATAGTATGAAACATGGTATATCTGAGCTATTGACGAAGTACCATAATTTTGCACGTAGTCGAATCAGTAATTGACATAGAACGACGTGAACTTTCGAGCAATAATAAAGAACAAATAAATGAAACACGCGATGCAGGTGCACGCAAAAACGTGTGTGTGCAAACAGAGAGAACAGAGTCGGTTTGTGGGTCGCGCTCAGTGTTGATCATCAGCGACAAGTCCGCCGATTCCCGCCAACAGCCGGCACCTCTTGGTTCTTTTACTCCTTCTTTCTAGCCGGCGGCTTTTCACCGCTCGTTCAGGTGCGGCTCTTCTCCATGTCCCCATCAGTATGTCGTGCGGTCTCTGACTGTGTATCAACGTCATCCTCGTAGTTGCACGCTCAACGTTCGCGTCGCGCAATCGCAAACTTTTCTGCAGGTGCTTCCCAATTTTTGATTCTCATTTTTGTTTACTTTCAATTTTTCATGTCATCTTGTTTTTATACTTTCATTTAAATTTTTCTTTATTTTTCTTTATTAGATGTGAAATATTATTCTAAATCCAAATCTTTTTCTCTGTGAAACGATAGTTTGTGTTTAGTGACAAATAAATTGGAGACATTTTTTAAATACTACAAAGACACTTAGTTTTACAGTGCAAAGCTCTGCTGGATTCAAAAAGAAATATCATATATGATAGAACAATTTCATTGAAATTATATGACGTAAAAAGAATCTGTGCATGATTTTTTTCGTTCGAATGTCAAATTTGGTCGGTTGAAACTTTGAATTTCAAGTTGATTCAGTAACTATCAAGTAACTATCATAGTTTAACTACGATCAAACAACGTTAAAAGTGATTTTAATTGAAACTTGATTTATGATATAATGTAACAGAGGCGTTGAAACTTTTTTTCAAGCGGCAAACTTGTATGGTTTCGATTCAATAATTTTGTCCTTATAAATATATTTATATTTATTTTATAAGTTGTTTGAAATGAATTGAATATTTTTCATTTGTTGAAAATAAATCGAATAAGTTCATTTAGAGATGAATTATTTTGTTTAAAAGCTTTAATTTAATTCATCACTTTCAAGTACGCATTGAATTTTCATGTTTCTGACATGCGTTTAATATTTTTTATTTCCTCTCGCGTTTGTTGTATACAATTTCTCGAGGTCTATCATGCAGAGGGCATTTTTTTATTTGAACTACGGATTTAGCTTTTAATTAAATCTTCTGTACTGTTAATTAATTTCTTAACAATGTCATTTTTTTACATTCTCAGTATTTATGCTTTTGAAATTACAGAATTCAACTTTTTAATGGCAAATTTTGATCCCAACTGAACGTTTATCAGTACGTAAAGGTGACGCAAGCCTCGTGTACAGTTTGTTTTCTACCATTCACATAAATACCACTCAACCGTAAGGTGTATTTAAAGTTGTAGAGACGATGTAAAAGTTCATTTTTAACGTACGTACGATAAACAATTAAAATTAACTCTTCTCGCGAGTCAAAAATAATATTCCGACCCGTGGATCCTGACCCAAGATGTGTAGATACTTTTACACGTTAAATGTTAAAGTTGTCTAGTCGGTGTATATTTCACCGGGCTGCAAAAACAAGGCAATAAATGCAATTGAATTATGCTGCCAACTTTGGCCAGAGAATAAAATAAACTTTCGAGTAAAAATCCAAGTAACGAACTCGTAGAATCATTAAATAAATAATAAATACAAAATCAATATCAAAAATAAAAATTATAACTTGTTTAATTATCCTGATTATTGAATAATGTAACTGCCAACACGTTCAAGTCAAAATATATAAATATCGACCAAAAAAAGAAAAAAAAACTTGTCGAATTGTCGTTAATCAACTATTCGACCAGATTTCACTTATGCTTTTATAAAACCAACTTGATTCCAGCTGATCAACATTTCAAGAGGCATCTAATCGAAGCCGCAGGATTTAGATTTAGCAAAACTCTTGAATACTAAAAACCGTTACCCGTCTCATGATTTCGTTGAAAATTTATGTCCGCCTTTTTCTTTTCGCAAAATTCACGAAAGCGGCTATAAAATTAGCATATAATTTTCTTCATTCACCCCTTTTTTCGATTCGCTATTTACGTTTATTTTAAAATTTTTTTTAAATTTGCTCTATCGTATCCGAGTCATTAACGATCTTACAGTAGCTGTAATTATGATTTTAATTACAAGTTTTTATTGTCTCATTGTTTTTGGTGAATGCAAATCATAATAAGCCACAGAAAACAAGTCTCGTTCAATTTTTACACCTTTCATGTGATATGGTTGAAAAATGATTGATGCAAATTATTATTAAATGCACTTTTAATTAGAACCGAATTAACGACACAGACAATTGGGCTGCTCGTTTTCTAATTCTCTATATTCATCACAACAGATGTTAAAAGGAAACGTTTGATTGCCTGAAAGTTGTATGATCCTGAAATAATCCTTAATGAATCTCAAAAACTTTCGTATGACTATAATTGAAAGCAGTTTATATTATTCAATCGGATCATTTTTTCCCCTACTTTTGAATCAGAATCGTTTTTATGAATTATAGAGCAGAGAAAGTTGTAGATTACTTTTGGAACAAATTACCCTGAACATTTGTTACTGAATTCTTACAAAAAATAACTAACAATAGCATGAAGAAATTTCATTTTCTATAAAATGTTGATAATATTTTTCAACATTCATTATATCATTTAATATTTCGGATGCACAAAATGTATACTAAAATGTCATTGTCATGTTGTTTCCTGAAGAGGAGATAAAATAAAAAAGAGAGCTAAAAACGTTGTCGTTCTTGGTAATGAAAAATTCTTCCCAATAAAATAGCAAGAAAGAGAGAGAGAGAGAGAGAGAGAGAGAGAGAGAGAGAGAGAGAGAGAGAGAGAGAGATTGTCATAATTTATCATCTCGTGTTTCCGTTTTAAAAATGATACCCATTCGAGGAGCATTCATTTTTACTGGCATGCACTTGGCGGTGCGTATCAAATGATCAGGTATATCCGGTTAAATGTTAGTTTCAATTTGAGCGCAAGCGTTTAACCTTTCTCTCCTCTCGTGCCCAAAGGAACGTTATGACACGCTAAAAACCGCGAGCGAAAGGCATCCTTGCATAAATTGTATAATTCGAGCGAGCCACTTGATTGAAGTTGTGTATTTTCGTATGTTAGAGGACATCGTGATCATTTGGAAAGAAATAAAAAGTTGAGCGAGGATGCGGGTCGTTGGGTCGACCATAATCGCGGTCGTGCTGTGCCAGATCTGCGCTACAACGGCAATCGACAATCTGCGAGTAGCTTTCCAATGGAAGCAAATCGATTACGAATGGACCGGCGACTACACCAAAACACTCTTTACGGATTACAAACAAGAGGACAACCTACCACTTGGCCTCGAGGTCGCCGGAGATAAACTTTTCATCACCGTCCCAAGGTGGAGGAGAGGCGTCGCTTCTAGTCTTAATTATATTAAAATTAATGGTAAGTGATTAAAACGCAAAGCATTGATGTGTGCATATATATGCACACATCAATATGTGCCACATATACAAAATAGAATCAAGTTTCATATATTTGCAAATATATTCAACAATATATTCACATCAGCTTTTACTTATTCTATAAATCAGATTCTTTTCTTCAATCTAAAATAATTAATTATAGCGATAAAAAAGAAGACATCTGAAAGTATGTATGAAATTTAAAATTTGGGTTACACTGTGATCACGAGAAACTTGGGAAAGAATAAAATGTTATATCATGCTGGTTGTCCAGTCCAGCGTGTGTGTATAAGTTTAACTTTGTATTGGTGGGCGGATATGACTGTTGTTTGTATAGTTTCTATGGGTCATTCAGAGATTGTAAAATCTGGTTTAAAAAATTACTCATGAATATGTAGTCACTCCTTGACATTTGTAATCAAATTATGTGCTATCAAAAAAATTGCCGCTGCCATACGTTTCGTTTTAGCCCTGAATTTCGCAATATGAAGTGAAAAATTTTACATCGCAGATCAATTGAAACACAAATCAGTGCTGTCCAAAATTTTAAAATAACTTTTCTATTTTTTAGTTTTGTCAAGTCTGTCGTGATTGATCAGCACTTTCTAAAAATGTTCAATGGATAGTAAATCCGGCTATTTGAAAAAAATTATAAATGATATAATAACCAGTTATGAAATCTTATATTAAATTCCATCTCAACGAAACATATTTTTTATTATCTCATTTACTTTATTCTGAAAATAACTTTTTGCCTTAAAAAAATCTTTTTATTTTATATATCATTGTTACAACAACAACAACAACAATAATAATAATAATAATAATAATAATAATAATAATAATAATAATAATAATAATAATAATAATAATTGGGAAAAAAAAGAAAACAATCACCAAGAACACAAGAAGAAAAATTTTGACATTCAATTTTCTATAAAATATAATGTTTTGAATAAAACATCAACATTTTATGCATCGTTGTACAAATTTTGCATTCACTATTTTTATAATATTTTTATATGATGTATACGCTGGTGAACTGAAATCTGTCGGCAAATTATCGACAAACCGATGGTGTAGGAAAAAAGCTGTTTCGTCTGTCAAATATTATTTATACTATCATCACAACATTAATTTTGTTTTTATTCAAAAATGAATGTAGATTATTTTTATTCGGATAAACCATGTAAGCAATAAATTAGTAACAAAAAGAAGTAACAGTAACAGTAACAGTAACAGTAGAAGAGAAATAAATTTGTATTAATTTTGTATGAAAATTTGTAGATAAAATGAAGAAGAATTGAATGAGCCCATCAGAGAGCTAAATTTATTTTGTGATTGTTATTAGATACTCGTAAATCTCCTCCGTTGACTCCCTATCCATCCTGGGAGGAGCATCGGTATATGGGATCCGGCATACCGGAAATTGTGTCACCTTTCCGCATACGCGCAGACAAGTGCAATCGTTTATGGGTAGTGGATACTGGTCTCGTCGATATCATAGGCACTCCTGAGCAATTAGCTCCGCCAGCCTTGCTGATCTACGACTTAACCAACGACGAGCTTATTCGCAAGTATACCATTCCCGACAACCAGAAGACCTCAGATTCTCTGTTTGCCAACATTGCCGTCGAAGATAAATCCTGCGACGACGCTTATGCATACATCGGAGATCTGGGAGGTCCTGGACTTGTTGTTTACTCGTGGAAACGCCAAACTTCTTGGCTTGTCAAGCATCACTACTTCCATCCTGATCCTATGGTATTTATTTGTTCATTTTACAATAACAAATTATCAACATTTATTTTCAAAAATAAATAAACATTCAATTATTATAACCATTGAATTCAAAACACACAAATGTTTATTTTTTCTTAGGCCAATTTCAAACAAAAAGATACATATATGCACGTATATAATTTCATATATGTATATACACTGCATACATATATGAACAGGCATGCATATGTTGCGAAAGAAAAAGAAAAAAACGGTAGGGGAAAAAATGAAAAATGTTCGATTATGTCTAAAAGTGAACAAAAGTAAGTTTGGAAGTTGAATTGGCAGGAAAAATGTATTTACATGACCGGAGAGAGATAGCTCTGGCCAAAATTGATCTAACTGAAGTAATCAAGATTTGGCAGAGGTAAACAGATATCTAATGGAATCAGTTCAACCGAAAGTTGACTTGATCTATATATGAACGTTTCATTTGTCTAAATAGGAAGTCGATGAACGATAAAAAAAATTATTCGTTTATTTGGTTCATTTGCTAATGGATTTAGGTATTTGAGAAATTCAAAGCTCATCGCTGTTTGCTAGTCGAAAAGAATAGAGAGTAATTTTTTAGTTTGCTGTTGTTTTTTCTTGAGCCTTTTATACATGGCATGTGTCAGCAATGCGAAAGTAGCACTCATGAAAAGTAAACCAAATAAGATGGAAGAATAGGTGAAACACATCAAATTGTAATTTAAAATTTTCTAATCTACTGTCTGATGTAGATCAATTTGAAACGCAACACTTGCTAGTTAACGAGAAGAGGAAAAAACAGTTGAAAAAAGTGATCATCATAAACATTTGACTTTCACCATTTGATAAGAAACAAAATTGTGTTCTTCGCCTTTTCATTGTCTTGCCATGTGTCCCGTGCATGAATTATGATGTACACGTATAATTCCCTTACAGAAACCTTTGAATAGCAAATTATAACAAGTGCAGTTGCTGTCTATCGAACAAATGAGGCTGATGACAAAAGATCAATGTAAAAGTTGCTTTGAAAAAGTATCAGATAAATCTCTTCTTTTGGAATATAAATAATAAAATCATATTTCTTGCACAATGCCAGAAAAAATTATTATTATTATTATTATTATTATTATTATTATTATTATTATTATTAGTATTTCATTACAATTACAATAAATTATTGTGATATTTTTTCATTTTTGTTGCATTTTTACGTCAAAGGAATAACGTATTATGAACGAAGCAAAAGTTTCATTTTATTATCTGTTCCATTGTAATTATTTTCTACCTCATTTTTCAAGCGCAGATGTAGCATAAAAATGTTTGTTGTTTTTTTGAAAAGAAAAAAAGGAAAAGGGCATAAAAAATGGCTCTACGACGTTTAATTCTGCGAGTTGCCAAGACATTTTAATCAAGATGAGGAAAACAAGATTGCAATAGCTTTTCTGAATATGTATCGTGAAATTACTGTCACTAAAAATCATCGACTGATTAACTAATTGCTACATCCAGTTGCACGGTAGATTTTTTATTGTTAACGCACGGACAATGATAATTACAAGAATCACCTTCGCGAGCTCTAAGAACAGGCGGATCAAGGATAAACTTTGAATGCGAATTGTAAATTGTTCAAGGATATGTGTATCGGAACATTAAAAAAAATGCATCCAGGAGAGGTGATTTCAAAAAGTTAGTCAACAGAAATCTAGGGAAAAAATAAACATATAGGATGCACATATGACGAATATATACAGCTATGCATACTTGAAAATATTAAATTAATTACGTTGATTCTTAAATGGCTACATATATGCGTGAGTATATATGTGCATATATGTTTGTATGTATTTCTAATTTAGTTTATGTGCGCTATGTGTGTTTCTTTTTGCCCGGGGTTGGGCAATTGCTTCGCCTTGGTCCATTTTCGTCAAAAGTTTCTTATGAAATGTCATGTTATCTGGGAGTTTCAAACTTGTTAAAACTAAGCGCGACTAATAATGACATCCTATAAAAAATGTTACGACGTAAAATTTGATAAGAGAATTCAGAAATAACTTACAACATCTGTCGTTGTTTTCAATCACGCAAAATTTGTTTCCAAACAAAGAAAATCGAATTGTGACAGAGATGCTGTAATTTAATTAAAAACAAGTTCTTGGAGTTTATATTAAAAACATCCTTTTTTCGTCGTGTATAGATTTTCATCAGACACAAATACAATTACGCGTAATTAAATTACAATTAACTTTTGTACGAAGAAACCAGTATCAGACAAATTGACTTGTTTTTGTCAAGCAGCTATCCAAATTTAATTAGCTGACAGCTCTTTTGGCTAAAAACATTTCACGAACTGCAGTATCATGACAGCAAATAAGACCGGTGCAATTGTGCGCGCATAATTTGCTACATTTTTTTTATTTAATATTAATGTATTTTGAGATGATAAATTTGTCAAATATTTTGTACGTCCGGAGAGACAAATGAAGTCATGCTAGAGATAAAAAAGCGTCTCTCGTATGGCAAGTTTGTATCACAGATTTGCAAAGAGGTTATTAATTATTTTGTTCCTAATGCAGACGCGTCATCGTTATAACAACTAGTATGATTTTAATTAATGTTTAATTCAAGACAATAAAAAATGACAAAATAAAAGAAAGGTGGAAACTTCTATCCAATGTTGAAAAAGAACTATGTGAATAAATGTAGCTAGTGGAATGATAATTTGGTGAGGCGATTGTTTGATGAGATGCTGTTTCAAAAGGTGAATTAATCTGTGTTCGCTAGGGTGGAGTGTTCAACGTTTCTGGAATTTCCTTCACGTGGACGGATGGTATATTCGGAATGGCTCTGGCGCCCCACGCCCACGATGAATACAGCACTCTTTACTTCCATCCTCTTTCCAGTACCATGGAATTTGCTGTCAACACCAAAACTTTGCGAGATCCTGCACGCGTTAATTTGCCAGGTAAATTTTCTTTTTCTCTCACATTGCTTACTACTTTGCTATAAGCACATTTTTATTTAATATTTAATTTAACTAAATGGTTAATTTATTCCGGAGCAAGCAATCGTCCAGGCTTTTAAAATGTTGCAACATTTTCAGCGGAAAAGAGAAAGATGGGAAAGGTGTATTTATTATTTGTATTTTCTTATTTATTCAAAAATAACATATCAAACATTTATAACCCGACAATGAATTCATTTTACAATACAAAATTTATTCAAAAACAAAAAAATATTCCCAAAACAAACTTTTTTTCAAACTTCATTTTTCTTTGGCAATCTATCTTTTTTAAATCACTTATTGTTTTTGAAAGAACCATAAAAATTTATCAAACTTATGTACAACGGCATTTGTAGTAACGAAGAAAAATGAAAATATAAAAAAAAATGAGTGATCAAAAAACGCGTAACATAATGTACAACACGAGTCATTCGACCCATAAATGGCTTTCCTTTATTATGTTACGGGCGTTTTACACTTACTTGATGGCTTTTGCACGTAGACGGTGTCAGTTAGTTCAAAGACATTACTTCATTGCAAACGCCTGCCGAATGTCTGTCGAAATTTTTCACTCCGATTCGTTCATTGCTTTATCGTATTGAAATAAATCTTGCCTCTTTTCGCAACAATTTAATTACGTTTGGTCCACTTAATAAATTCATCCTCCAAAATTGTTAACAAAAGGCGAACAAACATATTACTTGGAGCCATACTGTATCATCATTTTATGACGCACAAATGTTCCATCCAGGATTTTAAAGCAAATAAAAGTGTGTGCAGGGATGTGATTTTTATGGTTCGTTGTGTAGAGTCGAAGTAATTCAATTATTAATACCGAGGTAAAAAATCAAATCAAATCATATTTATCGTAATATGAAACATTTCAATGTAAAAGCTGTGGGATTGTTTTGAATTTAATTTTTCTTTCTTATTTTTTGATATACACATTTTTTTATTCATGTTTTGTTAGGCATGTCTTATTTTAAGATGTCGAACGATCTTAAATTTGAATAGTTGAATGGATAGTCTAGTCTAGACATCCAGAAAAACTTGAAATTGATCATTTTTGTTGTTCTTGCAGATACTTGTTTGTGATCAGTTATTTGATAAATTAATTAACTACAATTTTAAGATTGCAAATTTATTTTGATCAATAAATATTATATCATACAACATTATATTCATTTAAATGAATCAGCTTCTGGTTGACATCTTCCTGCTGCGTTTACGATTCTGGGTAACAGGTTATCTGAAATGGTTTAAAAAATTATTTTGCTTGTTCAGTAAGTTACTAGCTATGGCTGAAACTAAAAAAAAAAAAACAATTTTAAATAAAATGACACACTTTTGGAAAAAATGTTTATAAATTTAAGCTTATCTGAATTATTGTTTGACGAAAAAATATTTAGACGAAAAAATATTTAATTTTAGATGTAAAAAGTTGTTTGTAATTTGGGCGATAGCCACAAGTAAACTAAACATGTTATTACTTATAGTTTTTGAGTTATCGTCTAGGCAGTAACGATAAATATAGTTTTGAGTAGAGTTTAGAAAAGACGCCTATTCGCGTGGCGTAAACATTCATCTAAACCGTGTAAAATTTTATCCACATTTTGTATCAATTTGAAACTTGAGGAATTTAATCTCTGAGGCATACGTTCGTAGAAAATGCTAAAAAAAAAAAAAAAAAAAAAAAAAAAAAAAAAAAAACAATTTTAAATAAAATGACACACTTTTGGAAAAAATGTTTATAAATTTAAGCTTATCTGAATTATTGTTTGACGAAAAAATATTTATAAATTCTGTAAGAATATTTCGTCTCCAATTTTTGTTTCCTCCTGTCCCCAAACTTTTCAAATATTTGAATCTTGGAAACATTCTTATAATGCTTATTATTTCAGAGGCTTTCCGTGAATTTAAAATATTGGGATCCCGTGGGCCAAATGGTCAGAGCAGTGTGAGTTTCCTTGATCCTAAAACAGGGATACTCTTTTATGCTCTCGCAAACTTGAATGCCATTGCATGCTGGAGAACAGGAGCCACTTATAATATACAACAGCAAGGAAGAATTTACATGAACAATATCACTATGGTTTTCCCGAACGATATAAAGGTACTAGAGATGAATCTTGAATAAATATCTGAAAGATTTTTGTCATTCTAATTTAGGATTTCTAAATAATACCCAAGGACGAGAGAAAACATTTTCCTTATCCAAGAAGTTTATTCTCTTTTCGAAAACAAGTTTGAAAACAAAAGCAGCCTGATTTTTTAGATATTGAATGAAAGAGCTTTTTATTGATAGAAAATATTCAGTGTATTTTTGAACGAGATATTAAAAAACTGGAATATAATGTTATTTCAGATTGACGCGAACAGCAACATTTGGGTACTGTCAGATCGTCTGCCTGTTTTTATGTACTCAGAGTTGAATTTTAATGATTACAATTTTCGCATTTTGACCGGCAACGTCGAGGAAGCAATTCAAGGAACAATTTGTGCAATGAAAACGCCAGATTCAACAATGTTTGACACAAGGCCGGGCACCTCATCAAAAGATGTGATGGACATCGATAATAGAATCGACAGCGGACCTAATAGACAAGCCAAAACATCTGGCTCAAGCGTCCCAACAATGATGAACTCTATGATTACCATAGCCATATTGATTTCTCGAATGTTTGTTTGAGGCAAAAACCGCGAATTCGAGGGAAAACAAACAAGCTTAAAAATGTACCATCAAATTGTGATATCTCGATTGAGAGGAATAGTAGCACTCAAATCAGTTTGAGTTTCTCAAAGTGCCTGCATACAGCCATTTTATAATTAAGATCTTTCTTTATCTATTAAACAATTCCTTGTTTAATTTGTCTCCATTGTTTATATGTTAAAAAATTGGAAATATTTTCAGTCCGTTGAAAGCTTGTACTTTAAGACAAAATATTGTTAATACTTGACAATTTTTTTTATCAAAATGAATAATAGAAAATAAAATGATCATGAATATTATCTGGGTTTTCAACTTTTACGAGATTTACGTTAATTTTTTCATCGGCAGTTACAAATTATTACTATTATTTGGTTAAACGTTATTATTATTTTTTGTCCCTAATTATAAAAGTACAAGTCTTTCCTACATGATTATGAAATTGAAAACTTTGCACCTCGAACGCTTTTGACATTGATTTTTTTCTTGACATTTCAATTATTTCGGAAAATAAAATATAGTTTTCATCTAAGAGTTTTCTACCTTCTGTTATGCGAATTATTACTCCAAGCTATTTTTCCCTCAACGGACACTTGTTTTATGAAATTTCGAAGGCGTTTCATGATTTAAGGTCTCGAAGGTTTTTTGTACATAATTTTTTATTTTATAATTTTATAAGAAAATTGTTATGCCATGTTACTTCGTCAATCGAATTAATTAAATTTCAAAATGTCTCTTAAATAAATAATCAATTTATTAGCTGTAAACGTTACACAGCTTAAATCAAATTCGTACATCCAATTCTGAGATGTAAAACGAAATACAAATTACTGCCAATTGTATAAGAATTGTATAGTTGCGATTAAGTTTGTATTTGTCTTTTTTGCTAATGTGTTTGCAACGTGTTAGCAATATGTTAGAAACATCTGTTTACTACTATAATGTATGGTGAATTACATGTAAATAAAAGAATATAATATTACTGAAAAAACTGAAAGTTTTTGGCTGCCTTGAAAATCCTGCCTGATATGTAACGTAAAAAATCGAATTTCATATTCTAAACTCGTACGACTTCTTTTGTATATGGCACGGGCAAAGGAAAAAAATGTACAATTTCTTTTGGTGCGTAAAAGATTTTGCAATAAGGTCAACAAGTAATTACCTTGTTTTGTGAAGTGACAACTCGAAGTGATTTAAAATTCTGTACGCGTTGCAGAATACGTTGAGTCCTGCGAAAGTGACATTCTAGTTCAGTTCACAGCTCGGTAATAGACAACACGCCTTTCCGTGACTTCAATAAAGTGCAAAAGGAGACGGAAAAAACTTTACAAAAAATGTTCAAGCTCGGCGCAGCAAGATTCCTTTGCATTTAACTTTTGACGTACTTTTATAATTTATCCGATCAACTTTCAGTGAAAAATGGTAAACATTCGTCGTTTCTTTTAATCCGTGACAACAATTTCATGCGACGTTCTTTTACCTCATGCTCGCGGGTATAAATGGTTGTCCGTTGCCAGGAGGTATGACTTCTGAATCACTTACTTGAAATAACTTTAAATATAAATAATAATTTATACCATTTTAAAAGCTCTCTTGGAATGAATTTCATTTCATAATCCCCTTGCGTTTGCTTACTTAAATCGCAATGCTTGACAGGAGAGTTCACTACATAAGCTCTATGGGTCGAAGGAAAAAAACGCCTCCCATAAATTTGATTCTCAGCGGAAGATTTATTTATACTTTTTCTTATTAAAGATAAAGCGTTTTGACAGCAATAATTTTATAGTTGAAAAAATATGCACTGTCGTAGTTGTGATGATACGCTATAGATCAGATCTCTCGCATTTAAGACCTACATTAACGATAAAATAACTCGAGTGCATTTTCAGGATCAGATTTTCTTCATCGAATTCGAACTTTTATTTATGACTGGGTGGATTGAAAAAAATGTCAACGTCAGAAAGATGAATCAAATCATGACAATTAAATTTCAAAAAAAAAAAAAAAAAAAACATCTGCCATTGTTCTATTTCATAATTAAATCCAACGTTCTAAAATATGAAGGTGAATTTTTCATAAGAGAGTGCGGCGCTAAGTCCAGAATGAACAGAGGAACAAGAAAAAGAACTTGGAAGACAAAGTTCTCTTCGAAAGACATCTCCATTAATAAAAGTGCTTCGATAACTTTTTTCTTTTGACATGGGGCAATGAATTATTCTTTGAAACAAAATATGTATGCATTTTTCACTCAAACAATGGTGAAATATGTTCTAATTAAAAATCAAAGGAAATTTGTTCACAAACAAAAATTTTGAAATGCAAAAGTATTTCCGGCGTGTTTGAAAAATTTCGACGTATTTGGTAAATTTGAGTATGAAGTAGAAGTTGTAGGACTAATTGTATTGTACTAATACAGTTTGTGGTTCTTTTAAAATGTATACGGTCAAATAATTTTGTTGTGCAAACATAATTTAGTGTATGTTGATTAGACAAAAGCGGAAACAAAAATGTTGACTCTCGAAAATTTGCCCTGCTCTTCTAACGCATTAATTCGCAGTTTAATATTAAATATACACTGATGGCAAAAGTGGTGTCAGGGGAGAAGCGCTATTTTAGTTAAGAGCTTATGGCGAATTCTTTCACATTGTGAACGAAGAATCATTCGTTTTGTCGATCTAAGGATCCATTAAGCGGAAACTAGGCAGCGATCGTACGACTTCCGTTGCAATCGATTCACACGAAGTGGTGCCACAGGCGGCGAAGAAACGACCTGGAAAGAGGAAATAGTGTGCAACCCACTCTTTTTCTGTCCAAAATCGCGCGCAAGCAATGGATTCAAGACGAACGGTTCGGAAAGAAATGGCGCGTTACAATTTTATACGACTGCTTTGCGAAAAACTGAACAACACTTTTGGGACGGATTATATTGTTAGACACGAAACATAAAACTCATACCAACTTCCTTGAACAGTTTCAATTGTCTCCCAGATTGTCTCCATATTATACTTCATACCTAAACAACTTTTATTTCAAATATTCTTCATCATTTTTTTTCTAATATACTTATAAGTAACCTATATATTGTGTTTATGCATATATGCAAGCGTACAAGATTGGAAATCATTTTTTTGTTTAAAATTGTTAATAATTTTTTTGATTTTTTGTATTTGTTTCATTTTCATTATTAAGTAGAAAAAAGTGAATTTGTCAGACGGACAGCCTGATGAGTCAATGCCTGTCCACTAAATCATACTTGTGGCAATTATGATTAAAATTTACTTATTGTTAACTTAATGACTGGCCAAGCGACAGGTTTCATTAAATGATTTCATGCGATAAGATTCATTAACGCTCTGTATAGAGATAGGACGGGGAGAGAGAGGGAGGGGAACTGTACTAAGGTGGAATAACTTGTTATACGAAGAGATAAATGACTTAATTGAGATAATTTGACTGAATGGCACACTTGTTAAAGCTGATGAAGTTTACGAAATTAATCAAAGTTTGGTGTGAAAAATCTTTATGGAATTTTGAAAAAATCTTAAATCTTAAATTTGTGTTATTTTGCAAATTTGTTTGTGATTGAATTGATCAATTCAATTGATTTTGAAAATGTTTGTTAAAAGATTTTGATAAGATTATCTTAGAGGGGTTGATTAAACTCGGTTTTGTTTTAATTGTACGATATTCAACTATGAAAAAGGCAGTTAAATCTGTATAATCGTTTTTATTTCAGTGATGCCTCGCAAATCAAACAGACTGTATTTAAATAATTCAGCTGCACAATTGTAACTTGAAATGTTCCCTCAAACACACGCCTGATAATCATTTTCCGAGTAAAATAATTGAATTGGTATAGTTTCGGTGTCTAATACTGATGACGCTTAATAAAGTTCGCATCGCAGGCTCAACTGTGATAAATTTGTTTCATTCACAAGTTCGCTCGTCGCATTGTTTATATGCTATAAATTCGAAGTGAAACTACCTATCTTTGTCATCTTATCAGGACGAAAATCCTGTAAACGATCGCAAAACAAAGTGATGTTTATTTTAAAGGGAAATGAAATTTAAATCTAAATTTATGTTCACGACAACGCTAAGTATTAGAATAATAAATACCAGATCACATTTCACGATCTTGTTTAGTTTAGTGTTGTTTGCAATTTTTCCCTGTCTTATCTATAAGCAAGAGACAGCGCGCCAGTGATTGCTTCAATTTATTGACTTTTTTTTCTAATTTTAGCGAAAGCTTCAACTCTGCATCTAGCTTGATCGAGAGACTCAACCTTTCGTAGCTGAAACAAACGAGATACATATCGCATCTAAACTTATTTTTCACTGCAACAGAGAGCCGCAAGCTTTTCAGTGATGCGTGCTCGGAAATAAGCCTTCCAGTATTTTCAGCAGTTCCAACATCCCACAATGACGTGACTTTTAGATTAGTTTTGCAAGTAACCTCAAAAACTGAAACCAACGCCGCACATTTTGTAAATAATACACATCCAAAAAACATCTACAAACAATTTTATTAAAATATTTACTTCATTCTATTTCAATTTAAAAAAAAACTTGAATTTCATCTTAGGGATACATAATTTGTAATGTAAATAAAAGTTAAGATTATTAAGAAGAATATAAAAATAAGATTCTTCAACTGAAACTCTTCTATTGCAATCAAACTTGAATAAAAATTGCAAGTGAAAATGATGAGACAAGTATTATTATTATTGAAAAAAAAACTTATTTACATATTTAACTATTCTTTACTATATATGTGTTCCATTAAAAATACTGAGTGCTGAATCATGTTAAACTTTGAATGAAGTCGAAAATTATTGAATATATTATGATATATTAAAATGAAAAAAAAATATTAATTACTTTCGTATACCAACGTAATTAACAAATGTATTTTGTAATATTTCGTATACTAGTTTGCTGGAAATGGACAGACAATGAAAGAGAAGCAGAAATTTGTGATTTTATTTAATTATTTTATTTATTTCTATAACTGTAAAATGGAAATTACTTTGAACCTCCCCCTCTTTTGCGCTTTATTGAGTATGTAAAAATGAATTGTATCACCAGCGCAAACCTCGGTCTACTCTCAAAAACAAAGACCACAAAATCTTACAAACAAGTTGGAAAATTAGGAAAACGGCTTTTGTTCGTTCCCAGCTTTCAGTGATCGCGCTTTAATTTTATTTTATATCACAATCACAAAAGTGTAAACATTTATATATATATATATATATATATATATATATATATATATAACGAGGCCTCCTTACAGGTTGTTTTCGTGTGATTGTTTACCTGTTTATATTTTCGAAAAGTACAATACGTTTCGAGTAATTTTTCTTATCTGATATACCTATCACGCGGCAGTATGTCAAAATTTTCCACTCGGCGAGTCAAAAGATCCACGATAAAAATCTTAAGTCGACTGCACAAGTATATTAAAATTATGGATATACGTCGGTAGTTTTATACACTAAAACGTAAAAAATAAACAAACATATTTCTTCAAAATCATATAGTTACAAGATTCCTCAAATGTTGACATTTTATTAAAGATCAATTGTCAATGCACAAAAATGTAAATTTTTGGTTCGATAGTCAAAAATTTGACCGACATCTAACGAAAATGTATATTTTATTCACTTGAAAAATTGTCTCCACTGCTTACAAAAAATGATGTGCAATATTTCAACGCTGCATGAGAGGATTCTTAGATCAAAGAGGAGGGGTTGCACGTCACCGATTTCAGGTGTCATTAATGTCGCCGCCAGTTCTAATATTATACTTAATCAAAAAAAATGTCACTTTTCTTATATTAAAAGTTGTTTACATCGAAAAATTGTCTGCGGTCTGATTAAATATTCAATGATGAATGACACTCGACTGATGTTGCTCTTGTTTCATAACGATATGCGGTGTACAGTTTCAGACGACGTTATTGAATAAAATTAGTAAGAAAGCCACCAGTATGACGAAAGGTGGGTTTCCCAATTTAAGTTGTCCGCCGTGTTGCATTGCAGCTGGATGCTCTCCTGAAATGGAAATACGAGCAGATGTTTAGAATATATATTGTATATAAATATGCATACTGAATAAATGATTTTGCAACTAAGCAAAATATAGTTTCCATCTCTATTACCTCTGGAATTAAAAATTTTAGCATTAGAGAGTTTAAAAAATAATTCAATAAAAACAATCTATACAAAAATACATTTAATAACTACAATTTTGAATTCCTTTTTTATAATCGCAACAATCACAAATTTTCATTTTGAAAAGTTATATATATGTCAAAGACAATTATAGCAGCTCGTTTATTTAACCACAGATCGTTTTTGCACATTTTCAGAGTGTTTCTCTAAAAGAAATTATCTTATTAATTCGATATTAATATATCAATTCAAAAGGTAGTAAATGAACACAACAGTTACAATAAACATTCAGTTTACACATCCAATTTTTATTTACTTCTACATTTTAAAATATGAAATTTATTAAATGATTATGAAAATATAGTAAAATACATTTAAAACTTTTAAATACATTTAGATTTATTTCTATAGATAGATTTCTATAGATAGAAAAAAACAATTAGATTACTTTTAAATTATGAAAGCGAGATAAATTATTTATTAATAATTTTTATAATAGTATTATGATGCAAATTTCATAAGCAACAAACAAAAGCTACTCTACAAAAGCAGAATAATATAATATAATTCAAAATGGTTTAGCATCGCCAGTCTCTATTTCAAATTAATAAATAGATAACATTTTACTTAACATATTAACCGAACTTTATTGTATTCATTTTTTCCAACGTGAAGCGGGGAATAATTTTAGTCCTATTGCAAGGATGGTCTGCAATACAACTCAATAAAAGACATCATCCAAAAATTCCGGATTCTGGTTTATTCAGAATCAAACAAAACAAATACAAAAGAATATAGAAAAAATTACCATAGAAATTAGAATTTTAATTCCAAACTTGTTGAACGGAATTCCAACTGAATGTTTATCAAAAATAAAATTATTAAAATTACAAATTTCAAAATTCCGTACAAAAACCGGACAACGCTTGGTAAGGTTTCATCACAACACATCATGAGAAACATTTAAAATTAATTTCAAAATTACAAACATTTTACACTGAATATTCTCGACCCTGAAAATTAACGCGGCAAAATTGTCCTTCTCATTACCAAGTGTCAGAATACAAAAAATCATTATTTCCAATGATCAAAATTCAAAGCTTGACTAAATTTCTGTTATGAAACTTATGATCTTGAACATAAATAGATATCCCAATCAGTTAGCAAAATTATTCCGTTCAAACATTATGATCTTTAACAAAAACTATATGAAAAAATATATATTCCGTTGCACGGGAAACGTGCAAACAAGAAACGACTCGTAGGATACGATTTCGTCCCTATGCTTAGTCCTGTCTATAGTGGCACAGCACGTCCGGTCAGAACTTGACACTCACAGGACGACGAAACTTGCAGAAGCTCGTAATTCCCAAAATTCGCTAGCGGGAATCCACATTTGCTCTCTTCCCCCTTCCACGTTATCGCTCAGCGCGCTTTTTCAACTGTTACTGCTGTGCTGAATTGGCCTCTCCCTTCTGTCTTCCTTCCAACTGAATTCTTTCAGTGCTCGTGGCCTGTGTCCTCATCGCAGCAAAAAGTTCTTCCTTTACGTGCCGGAAGAAGAGAGCCGTAACCTCAGGCGGGCAATGACTAACCCAGTAACGGTATCCTGAGGCTCATCATCACGATTCTTTCCTCTCTCCAAATCCTGCAATTTCTTCGGATGTCTCGATATTTTTCCCTTTTCGCAAGATGTTTTCATATCAGGATGACGGCTCTTCACGCTACTTACCGATGGGCCTTGTACACAAAAAGGTGATTCGCATATCCACCTCAGGTGCACTGGCAACAATTAATTTACATTGTTGATCCAACATTTTTTTTTAGTTATGCTGTTTATAGTTAGTATTACTAGAAATATAGTAATAATTACTATAATTCTAGTTAGTTAGTAACTATATTAAATTTGACTATATTTTATAATTCGTTTTTTAGTCAACTCAACATTTCTAGTCAAACTGACTAAGAAATAAAGTAATAATATAACTTGATCACAATTTCTGAAAAACTTGTTAATTTAAAATTAAATTAAACTGTTGTTAATTTGATACCCTCAGAATCATATGATATCATTAAAGCCAGTGTAAAAGAAACAATATTTCTTTCAAATTGAAATTCATGTTTGATGTTACTAAATTGCCAAGTCGACATAATGAGTTCGATTATAGTTGATCAAAAAACGAATTCTTATTTTTCACTAACACAGCACATTTTGGCAGAGGCTCAAAGTCAGCAGGTACGACAGAATAGCTTTTCCCGTTGGCAGCTTTTCGGAAGCGAAGTCCCAAGTGACACGGGACCTTCTTTTGACGACCAGGTGACAACAGGACGTCTATCGTTGCATGCTTTTTCACAACCGAAACGGAACCTTGCGTCTTTATAATTACGCACCCTTTAAATCACGGAATGAATCAAAATCTACAATACAAAATGATATAAAAATAAAAAACTATAAAAAAATGAAACCTTACTTAAAAAAAGAAAAAATACTTAAAGAGAAACGAAAATAGACAATATAAAATTAGCAAATTTAAAACCATCCAAAGTTGCTATTTTTCCGTGCCGACCGAAAATACCTTGCTAATTTTTAAACTAGCCTAAGCAGCGTTACAATTAAAATAAATAATGATGCATTTTGATATTTTAAATTATTCATTACACAATTTGATTAAACAAAATAAATCAAATTTCGTTTAGATTATTTAACATTTTCAATACCTATAATTAGTTTTTACATAAATAAGTAATTATTTTTCATTATATTCAATTGAAATACGAGTTAGTATAAAATAAGAGTTTTTAAAAAATGAATTAAGGTTATGCTATTTATTGCCATAAATTCAAAAATTATAAAATTAATTATAATTAATTATAAAATTAGTTATAAAAATGTTATTAAGGTAAAAGTATACATTATAATTATCTATGCAGGTTGATTATTTGACGGTTTTTGTTACGAAAATCATAATCAGATTTTGAGGAAAATATACACCAGAGAGAAATGACGTTACAAATTTTACTATGTATTTCTACTAAACTTATGCGCGCACTGCCACAGAATAGAAATTAATTAATCTTTTAACCATTTTTTTCACATCTCTCATCTTGAAAAATTAAATTTTTTACTTGAAACTCGCTTCAAACTTTGTGAAAGGTTGGTATTCTGAAATGCTGTTTAATTCGTTTCTGTTCAAATTATTAAAGTCAATTCTTTTATTAAATACCACTTAAACATTGATTCGAAAATTGTTTGATAGCGTGGCTCTTAAAAAATCACCTGAGTCACATTGGTAGATGTAAATTTTACCGGAACTGAATTCCGGTAGAAATTTGCCAATATTAAAAAATTTTCCAGTAAATTCTATTGATTTTTGTGTGAATTTCATCAATTCAGTAAAAATATACAAGAGTTCGTAAAATGGTAAAAACGAATAAATCATTTTTATCTGTGTAATTAAAGTTTGAAAGTTTCATTATTGTTTTGGATAATTCAAAGTAATTTTGGTATGAAATATACTTTTCACATTATATGTTAATACATTTTCGTCGTAAAAGTTTTTCCTGATAATGTACTAATTGAAAGATGAAAAAAAACACTGTAATCACCGGAGTATCAGGCAGAATAAAGTGCCAACGATAATTCATCAAATTTCTCATTATTTCTATTACCCAGAGTAGAAGAACTATGGGATAATGGAGAGTATTTACCATGCATAAGTACATAACTCTGTTTTTGTAAAATATTACAACGTAGCCGCATTCCCATGAATTACGTGACGTTCAAACTTATACTAGTCATCTACATGACAAGTTGGAAGGCTTGAAATAATTGCTTAGAAGTTGCATGAACCTCGCTACACGAAAAGTTTTGTAACTTTGGTAGCTAGACGAGGCAGATTTGGAACTAAAATTAACCTTTCAACATTGTTACTTCTATTGTCGGAGGGGCGCGCACTGAAACTTAAAACAAAAGAGAATTGACAGTTAGCCTCTTTAAAATTAACAACAGGGAAAAACACGTACGGATTGCATGAAAAAGTCCAGGACTGATTTTGGCATATAATAAAAGGGTTCACGTAATGTCCGCTGGCACAAAGAGATTCAAATTGGCGCGCATAATTTTAAATTACATGATTATCAAATAATTGAGGCTTATTTTTGTTACAAGCCAATGCACTCGTGATTCCATTAATAAACTTTAAATGTATGAACCATTTATCGTATGCAAATTATACAAAGCTGATCAGAAATAGAACATCTTTGTGCTGAAGCATTCAACAGCCATATACGCTATTAAACGACATAGTTAATTCTGGTAAATAAAATATTAGTGCGAATCATGAACTCTGACGCTCTATCGAGATTAATAATACTGCATCCATCAATAAATTCTTTTCAAATGCAACGGTGATTGAATAAAGGCGATAATTGTACAGAGGAATTCCAAATATGTGAGACAGAATTTGTTAATTGAAAGGATCCGTGAATATATAAAAAAGTGTATAAAAATGTTTTTGAAACAGAGTTATATACATGCAAGTGTGCAGATTGATCTAACCATGTAAAAAACTATGCATGTATGTGACATATATTGCAAATACATGTCACATACATGTCATAGATGTATAAGTTTATTCACCTCATGGGTAGAGAAAGTTTGACAGTTTTTTTTTATCATTAAACTTTTGCGTTTTGTTATAAATGATGGTGCAATTAAAATAATCTTGTTTTAATTCGGCGAGATTTATATGAAGAGATGGGATTAGTTGAAAGATGTAACTTTTCAAAACATTTGCGTGAGATTTATGCTCCATTTGCGAAATTGAAATTTTTTTGTGTATAAATGCATAAAAATAGAAATGATTGCTGGCACTGTTCATTAGATAGCGTCAGGTAATGTGGAGTCATAAAAAGATAATTTATGGACAAATTTTCCTCGAGGAATTGGGTATTTGCCCAAAAGAGAGTTGACTGGTTTTAAAATATAAGCGACTGTTTCTTATAAGCTCTTTCCTTGCTGACGATTTATATTAATTTAACTATGAATTTGACAAATCAGTACGTTGCGTTTGTCGTTTTCATTATATTTCTCTTCCACGCTATTTGTGTTTAATTTGTTCAGAAAAAAAAAAAATATATATATATATATATATATATATATATATAAATAAATAAAATTACTCGTCTGTAATTTGTCAAACGCTTTTTACAAGTGTACACTCGCTTTTCAATACTTTTCAATAACAATATCTGATATTAATTAATTAATTAATTAATATCAGCAAATATCAGCACAAATATTGAAATCGACACACTTTCTAAATTAAAGACAATACGTTTTATATTCAGACACTTTTGTTGAATTCAGTCAATTGAACGCGAGATTCAATCTTTCTAATGGCCAATCTTAAGTTGATATAGTATATATATGGTATATATAGATACCACTATATATATATAGTATATATATAGTATATATATAGTATATATATATATATATATATAGTATATATAGTATATATATGATATATATATATTTTAATTGCTATGTTGCATTTTCCCAGAATTTACGAAATTATTTCAAATTGAATCATAATAATATTTAGCTGACTGGACAGAGTTTCAAAATGTCATACGTGTGCAATTAATTTCATAAAACGAAAACATTTGAAGTATACTGGTAAAATGTACAATTTTATTTTGTTTTGCAATTTGAACAACTGTGTTTACACAATTTATCAGTAGTACTTTCCTCGATAAACACGAGTCATACATTCAAATGCTATATTACACACTTTCTAAATTAAAGACAATACGTTTTATATTCAGACACTTTTGTTGAATTCAGTCAATTACGATAATGATTTTTCATGATTGAGAATGAACTGAAAATTGATTTGTATAAATGAATACAAAAGATTCGAGGAAAGAATCGGATAGATTTCACTTCTTAAATAAAAGTTCCTATACTATAATGAAAACAAGTATTGACTCTTCATCGTGCTCATCGTTAGTTTAGTCTAGCGTAATCGGCTTAACCGAGAGCATCCAAGTTAACTACACTATAAATATAAACTCACATACAAATAAGTAATCAAGTGCAGTGTCAGAAATTAATACTTTCGTAACAAATAATTAAACAAACTCGTCATCTTTCTCGCGAAACTTATTAACAACATTATATCGCCCATAATGAGCAATTTTGGTGAAAAAATTTTCATGAAGAAAAAGAAGAAATTAAAAGTCCATACAATTTCATTGCTCAAACTTCAATTAGCCAAGTGAACCGTCAAGAGAAATAAATAATTGATTTCATAGTTCTGATTTTGAAGTTTGACTTCGGGATCAAATTTTTTGGAAATAAAATAAGCTTCGTTTAGTGAAAGAAAAACTTTTTTTTTCATTTGAGTGACAAAAGGTCATTTTGCACCTCGAAGAGACATATGTATCCAGCGTATTTTTGAGATTGTGCCTACAGGCGAATACTTTTTTCTGTCTCCATCACCGTTCCACTGTTCTGAGCTAAATTTTTCTATATACCGTGTTTGAATGAAAAATCCTCTGTTGAAAATGAGTGATGGAAATAATTAAGCCTTGTGGGCAGTAGTGTCTGATGAGTACTATGGATGTGCTACAGATTATTAACAACTTCGTGCACTTTTTTTGTATTGATAGAAAATACATTTGAACAATAAAAAATGAGAATTAAGTTCAAGAATGAAAAATGAACAAATTAGACTAATTTATTGGCTACCACTATTTTGATGAGAATGAAAAATTATTTTAATTGCACTACCAAGCTTGTGTCCCCGGGTTGGGTATAGGTTGTTAAAAGTTATAGGAGAGGATCAAAACAAAATGCGAGGCTTTCAACTAGCTAACTATAATTCTATATTTGAGTTAACTATAATTCTGGAAAAAATCTTAGCTGCTTTTTATTTTACTGCAAAATCTATATCACATTGAAATATGTGCGAGGTTTATAGGCCACATTTACAGAGAATAGACTTTTTTCTTATCTTGCATCCTTAATCCCGATAAAGATAAAAACTAAAAGCGAAGAACGGTTTAACCGAAATAAATGAATTTTATTTATCCAACGAAATTGTTCATTCTGTACGCTGGTTTTAATCAATGATTGAGATTAATCGCGTAATCTTGAATCAACTTCTTTTATAATATCCGGTTTCTGAATAAACATTTTTAAATTCTTTCAAAGCAGAATAATATTTCAAAGGTTTTCTTTTCAATGTTGGAATATCTGGAATTTCTAATTTTTCGTTTGACGAAAATATATTGACTTCCTTGGGATGAAGTACGTATGATAATGTTGAAACATCATGTTTACTAAGATTGAAAATCGAATGGCATGAAATCTAATGTATTCCAACGTATGTACCATAAATTTCTGGAGAAAACTTATGTTCGTCAGACGTGCATATATTAAAAGATTGTCTCTTTTTTAAATAAGGGACTTGAAAAATTCATATCGATTTTATCGTGAATTTAAGCCATCTTATTTGAATGTTTTTCAAGTATATTTATTTATCGAAAGCCAAAAAAAATCTGCAACAATTTATCCGATCGTTTTGATTGATGCAAATGAAGTTACAATTAAATCCACAAATTTTCGTTAATAATTGATGATATAAGCAGTACTTTTGTTTATCAAATTTGTCTGGTGATTATTTTTCATAGCTTGGATATGAAACTAGACTTGATGACTAGATTTACGATCGTCATTTAGGTTGATATAGTATATTTGGACTTCGCTTACCGCCTTGTCGCTACGTGTATTCAATTGTAATTCGACATTCCGATCACTTGAGCCTAAACAGCGAATTGCAAGATAACACAAGCCCCAGTAGCTATTGAAGTTGGCTTAGTCTTCTCAATCAAAGCAATACCCACTTGATATGAAGGAACTTCACAGAGACGATAAGAGATTCTCCCAATTTAGTTGTTTGAATTCAATCTACCTGAATGCCAGGAATTCCAATATTAATAAGAGACAGGTATATAAATAAAACGAATAGAAAAAAATTTATTACAATGACATTTCATTGTTTCAAAATATTTTTAATTAACTTTTCTGGAAATATACAAAAACAAGATTAACAATATTTTAGAATAAATTCGTTTGATTCTTAATCTACTTTGTTGTCTCAGAATTTTTAAATAGTTATAAATTGAATTCACCAAAATTTATTTCATAGACACAACATGTCTATGAAAGTCTCTTTCAATTGAAAGAGACTATGTGAACAGCAAGTTAAGATCACTGCAACAACTTATTTGCTTCTGTCGGCTGAGCCAGATAACAGTAGTAAAACAGGATTGCACAATCGAGCGAAGGCCGTGGCTTCACCTATACAGATATATAAAATATAGCTGTTGTTTGAAGTTTGTTTCGATATATGGTCTTCCTTATGAAAATAAAAGAACACTGGTATTCTGCAGGTAATAAAGCTGAACGAGAAAAAAAGTTGTCAACGCAATTTTTCACCAACAACTTGCGCAACCTTACATAATTTGTTAAGGTTTAAGTATATACACGACAGACTGAGGATCCAACTTTCTTCATGTCCCAGAAGGGCTTGATTAAATCTTTCTGTGTCATGATTCAACGATTCACTCTTTTATTTCGTGTACAAAATCATATGCCAATGCATTGATGCTATATTTTTTATCAGACAATATATTTTTCAACTCAAAAATCTAAGTATGACTGCAAATATGTGTAAATATTGATTTTTATATAAAAGAGGCACCTAGGATTCGAATCGCCATACCGTTTATAACACGTTACATTGAACCTCTTTTTAAATTTTCCAAATCAATGCGAACAAGTGATGGGTAACACGTATTGATGTTTTATAACTGTAGCCTTGATGGTAGCACACGCATTTTCCCACGCTTCTTACACGATTGAACGCGAGATTCAATCTTTCTAATGGCCAATCTTAAAAATGCCATTCTCCCTTCCATATCAAAAGTCATCAAATTGAGTTCAATTTTAATTCTCGTTTTTTCAACGTAATTATTTTAATTTAATGGATAATAATATTATATTCATTATCATTATTAGCATGTATGTTTTTCATGCTAAAGGAATTGGCGTTTGTTCATCACTGATAGATTTTTTTTTTTTTCACAAATTTACAAACTAATATAAATGATTAATGATTAATCCTTGAAAATTCCAATGCTATAAAAAAATGAGATAGAAAAGTAAAATAAAACAAAATTTTATTTTGTTAAAATCATTTTTGAGCAGTATAAATATTTTAATATTAGTAATTACCACTGACTCGAAATCATTCATCATATTAATTATAAAATACATATCAAAACTTATCAAAACATATCAATTAAAACACTCAGCAAACGAGAGAAGAACACAAAAGAATATAATTTTCATTTCGATTGGGTTATTTCTGAGTAGTTTCAATATCTTGGTGACGACTTTTGATTTTTGACGGATTTGTCTTCTTATTTCGTGCTTATGATTTTGCTTCTACTTAAAAACGCAAATAGCTCTCATATAGCAGAGGCTGTGTACAGCGCTTTTGAATTTATGTATTAAATTCAAAGTTGTCGTAGTTGTGTCTGCGTGCTAGTTGTCGCGACATTTCTTATATGCGTGCTTTCTTTGGCGAACAACTTCCCAGCGAAGTTGTTTTTTTGATCTGCTAAGTGGCTCTTCCTATTATTTAAATAAGTTTCTCGTGGTATCGTCTTTTGAGCTAAAGATATCTTATTTATCCAACAATTGAAACTTCTTTTTTTCGACATTCATTTTTCATCTGCTCTTATATATGCATTAGCCTTTGCTTTGATTTTTTTTTAATCTTATGATTCCTCCTTTTCACAAGTCACTTGTTGACTTTTTTCATCTCTTATGAATAACCAGTCTGCGAAGCTAATTGTTTCAAAACGTTAGCATTTTCGAATAGTCCAGACAAAAAAGATGATTTAAATAAATTCGATAATTTTGATCATGAATTTTTCATTTAATTTTTGTTTGTTTCAAAGAAACAAATAAATTCGAAAAATTAAAATTTACTTTTTTAAACAAAGTAATGTAGTTGTTGTAATTTTGTAATGTCATTTTAGTTATGGAGGTTTTCTCCATAAAAACCAAAATTTTACTTTAATAAAAATTTCGATTTTATGCGGTCGTCCAAAGTGCTGCTTATATGACATATTGCTCCATATTGTACGAACTTCGTATTTCGCCGCGGCTTAAAAATTACGTTTGGTGTCTTTTATTATCAACAGTCCAAAATTCTTCTATTCTGCATATCCAACCAAAAAACTTAAATTTAAACATAATATATCTCTTTCGAATGTTAACACATTTACGAAGAAATCTTAAATCATATATTTTATGATAAATGTCCACTCTTCTCTGATGTCAAAACTGCAGTATTAACGATTCATTTAAAACATGTTGAATAAAAATTAATTACGTGCCATCAATATTCAGTTTAAGTTAACTTTATTTTTATTTAACTCGTTCAAGGAGTCTGTACATAGCGTTGAAGAAAGACAAGAAATGGGGCCGAGTTTATGTTACGTTTTAAAGACGACTTGTAAAAACGTACTTTCTATCTTTTACTACTAATTATATTTTTTTTTGGAGTTTACATCCTTCAGACGTATACTGCTTAAAAGTAAAAAATTTTTCATTTACTTTATTTTAATTAACCAGCAAAATGTTAGTAATTAAAATCGTTGAAAACTCTAACTCAAATTATCAGTATCTCTCGTTATGCAAATTTAGAGATATTGTCAAGCACCTGAGCTTGACTCTTATATGAAAGAACTAAAAAACACCCGTACATAAAATTCATACTTCAGATAAAAGGTTTTTGTGACGGAGAAAAAAAATCAGGCATTTTTTGAATGCAAAACAATTACTTGCACCAAACTCATATACTATATCTCTGTGCCTTTTGTCTTCGGACAAAAAACTTGTCAGCAGACTCTTATCGGTATTTTTTGTTGTATCGCGGGTTAGTAAACTGAAAAAGAAAAAAAAACTTGAACCAGATTAGTTGAAATTTAAAGTGAATTATATTTCTTTTGCTTCGAGTTACAATTCTTTTGCAAAATTTTTTTCAGCAACAAATGAATGAACAAAACTCGACTTCGGAAACTGCAGACAACGTAGATTCTAATTGAACCACCTATTACTTGGCCGGAGAGCCAAGTAATGTTATGACGTTTTCACGTCTGGTCACTCTCTTATCAGTGCAACATTAAATTCTCGAGTGGATCTCGCATTAATTGAACTGCCTCTGAATAGATTACTACGCTGGCAATTAGTTTTGAGATTTTCGAAGCGTTTCTCGAGTCGATTGAATTACGAATATCGCGCACGCGCGCATCAAAAAAACAATCTCAGTTTTACAATCTTAAATTGAATGAATTACTTTGGACACAAGAGTTAAATTTTTCTTCCAAGATCGAATTTCGACTAAGAAGCACAAATTTATAATGGCAAGATAATTGAACCAAAGTTTTACATGAGCTGAAAACGTTGGCTCTGAATTTCACTGCAGAAAATCAAATCTCAAATCAAGCTGACTTTTCTTCTATACACATTTAAGACCTTTTGAACATCTTACTTTACGAGTCTGAATTGATAAATAACTGACGTTTATGACAAATTAACATGTTCATAACTAATAAAAAGAGCATGTGAAAGTGTTTATAATTTAAAACATCGACAAAAACATTTTTTTATTTCAGACGTCTTTGAATGGTGATTTTTTGCAGTCATTATTATGTCAGATGAAACAGGGTAGTGATTTAATTCAAAAATTAAATTAAAAATTTTGATGAAATGAAGAAATGGTGGAATAACAGTTATAGACGACAAAAAAGATACACTTTGAAATGAGCACGAAACTCGCAATTGTTTCATGCAAATTTTTTTTTTATATCTTGAACGCGCTCTCGTTTTCAACAGAAACACAGCCTTTATTGTATTATTTCATTGATTAAGCAAAGTCGTTATATTTTGCTTTTCATTTATTCAAAGATATGATTGACAAATTTCGTGTTACTGAAAGTCACGTTTCAGTGTGCACGAATGTCAGTTCTACGCAACTTCAACATACAATTTTGGAAAATTAAATCTAACAGTTATTGAGCTCAACTATGAATACCACGCCTTCTTTAACGTATGCGAAATATATATGTGCTGGATATACTACGTCGTATTTGTAGCTTATAATTTTATCTCTTCTTACGAGAATCAATTTTCAGTATACCGAATTTCGTGCACCAGACTGTTTTCGTAAATTTGTATACCATCATTTTACTTTGTGTCTCCTCGAGCAAACAGAGTTTCGGGCTGTCGATTAAATTGAATTTCAATATCTGAAAATTAACCGGATTAACTCACGTATAATTTCTTGAAGTATTTTAAATTTCATGAATTTAATATTTTGGCATGTAACTTTTTTCAGTGTCTGTAAAATATTACAAAGAGTTGGTAATAAAGAACTAAAATTAATAACAAGCGCGAGCAATTGAATCTAGTTTGATTAAAACAATGTGTATATAAATGAAAAAAAAAAATAAATAAATAAAATAAAATTACTCGTCTGTAATTTGTCAAACGCTTTTTACAAGTGTACACTCGCTTTTAGATCATTTAATTTAATTTCCACTTGATTAGTTCGATAATTATTTTCAAGTGATTATTCTGATTTAAAAAATGACTTAAAAAAAGTAATCAAAACAGTCAGTCAAGTTCATTGTTTTGAAAATGATTTAGTTGACATGAGATTTAAAAGAAAAATGACAATCCGTGTGTCTGAGACGGCAGAGCGATTGAAACGACTCAGAGAATTTTCTGATGGCTCAACATCGTTGCGATGATACTTTTGTATTGCTAAGACGACGAATTACCAGAGAATGCGACGTCGTGGAAACTCCATGTCACGAAAACGCTGCACGGACTCTTTCATAAAACCCCTCTTAAATTGGGTGGGTTGTGTTAATTCTGATCGTTATCTTGCATCTATGTCCATCGCCGTTTGCAATTTTACACCAATTTATAACTTTACAAATTTTACGACACGCAATGAGCAGTCATCTACCATCTGAGAATATGGTAGAGAATATTTTCATTTGTTTTTTTTTTTTTTTTCGTTAAGTCCATTCTTCCGCATGTTGTTATTCTTTTTTATTTTTTAATTTTTTTTTTTTTAATCCATTTTATCATTGGTTTAAAAATTATCCAACAGCAGAAAAACTTCAGGACATGGTCGCACGTGGCCCTCAAAGAATCACCTGAGCAACATTGGAATTGGTGAATGTATAGTTCGCTTTTCTGGAATTTAATGTTTGGAGCACGGACCCTGTACATGCATATTCTTATAAAACTTATTAAATTGCACGAATTTAGCAATACGACAACTCAATTGGTAGAGAAACGAAGTAAATATTAGTACGCACATTATTTTGTTGCGTGTGATGAAACGAAATTCGAATTTATAAAATATGTACAGTGAGAAAAAATGCGTGTACACTATTAGTGAATCTTATATATTATATTAGTTTTCAGTTAAATATCCACGGCGGTATATGAAACGTGCATATTTACATGTACTTTTTTTATAAAGGAACTTTTCGCAGTTCAACAAACTTCGATCTGTGGTTAAATAATGTCTCCAAACACTTTTGGCTCGTAAATTTGTGTGCCAAAAGAACGAACATCATTTATGCATTATATCTAACGAAGCTAATGGCAAAGGCAGAAAAGTGTTATTTAGATACCATTTAACACGTGAACTTGAACCGTTTGAGTGTTGGCATTACTGGGATGACAGGTATATAGTCCACTGTCCGATGCTTGGGCTCGTTGAATGAGGAGATAGGAAGTCGTGATTATACCCTTTTCTGTGATAACTGACACGCCACCTCGCGGGCTATCGTAATTGATCTCCTACGTGTAAAAGATAATTAGATTTATATAGAGTAAAATTTCTAAACCAATTTGCGTAATACTGCAGTTTACATTTGTTCAACGAAAATATACCAAAGCGCACATATCATTTATTTTCTCTTCGTTTGATTCTTCGCAGACAAGTAGCAATTCAAATAACACAATTTCAGCTCGGAGATAGGATTTTATATACGTTTATACGTTACGAATTCACTTTTTACTTTGACAGCGTAATGAGTTTTGCGATAGAATGTTAATTACCTCATGGTTGTGTGTCCAATATATGGATGGCGGTGGCTGTGGGCTATGTTTTATGATACATGTAAGATTCAATGTGCTGCCTTTGTTTATGTACATCTCCGATCCACCAACAATCGTAGTTATTGGTTCTGTAAACATAAATTTAATGTATTTTAATGAGGCACGTAATTAAACTTTTAAATACATCAACTTTTTATGTATAATAATAATATTTTATAACTTCGGATATTTATTATAACAACCCTTTTACAAATTTGAGTGTTTGAGTGTCGAGTGTTCAGAACTCGGTGACCATTAAGTTGAATTATGAATTGCAAATTATAAACCTCTATTTTCAGGTGTCAATGTCACATATTTGTAATGTGATTTTTCCTAAATGTTAGGTAATTCAAAAAATTCTCCAAAATAGAAATAATTTGAAATCAAAATGATCACTAATTGTGTTTTACGCAGTTGCATTACTAAATTTATTCATCATTATAATGTATCAAATATAATTTTCAGAAATGTTCAATATTAAAATTTTCTATAAAGAAAAAACAAACAAACAAATCATCAACCCGAAATCAGGTAATTTATTTGACATAACTACCTGCATAAATTATCAAACAATGAACAAATTTCATGCATGTGACAAAAAAGTAGTTTACATCTGTTGTTGCACACGAAATTCTTCCATATGTGCCATTCCACTCGTCTTTATTAACGGGTTCATGCTGACATAGTTGCACTAGAATATGCAGCGTGAAAAATTCGTTCTTACGGCACAACCATGATTAATACTCTGTATATGGCTTATGTTTTGCCAGCAATGTGTTTTTCATCTTGATGTGACTAGTGCAGATTCTGATTTGTTTAAAACAAAAGAAAACAAAAACGATGGTTGACTTGCCGGTTGAGAATACAAATGTTGAACAATAAATTAGCAGTGAGCCGAGAAAATTAGTCAATAAAATGAATGATTAACATTTGATAGCACGTTAATATAGCAAGCGACAGCGTACAACACCTTCATTATTAGCAAAGTTCCTTGAAAAGTTTTATAAATATAAATTATAATTCGCAGTTAACTGACGCCCTGCATAATGTAGAGACATCACGAACAAATGAAACTTTTCCTGTTCATGATACAATTTTTGAGCAAATTATATTTTTACGTTATTCCGTGTGTCATTTTATTTCTTTTGACGCATTAAAGTGAACGCTCGAAAGGAGGAGGAATTTTTATTGCAAAGTTAGAAGGAAAAAAAAGAAGTCGAATTAACTACTAGGGAACTGTTTTTGACGATATAGAAGAAAGAAGCCATGTCTTTGACACTCTTAAAGTGAATTGCACATTTCAAATTGTTATTTATTTTGCCATCCCAAGTTATGTCAATATATCTATTACTTTCACTGTAACAAAGTTTGACACAATACAATTTTATAAGTAACTTTTGTATGAGAATCATTAACTATAAACAATAAGTCAAATGTGTCGCTGTAGCGAACATTAATATTTGCTTATGATTTGTCACACTTCCTTTTCCGTGCAATCAACAGTTTCCAAATCAATTTTCTCTTCTATACTTGGTGAATTTGACGAGATTATTGTTTTCATCAGAAAGCGAAACAAACAGGATAAGCGCGAAATTGTACGCAAACAGAAACGAACATAGCGATCAGAACAAATATATCCAGCGCCTAGGTATAGTGGATATCGTGATAAAACAATCTCATTTTTCGTTGTCTTTTTGTACACAAGGATGGATAGAAGAGCGGCAAATAATTTGCATTGAAACATAAATAACAATTTTTAGATTGCAGTTGTAATTGAACATTTTTCATTTATTCAATTAAACTATGAACAGCAAAATTTGCTATTTCTTTCAGAATCTTTTCTCTCAATTTTGTTTTTTCAAATCCATTTTATTATATCTAAAAAATAGAGTAAAAATTGAAAAATATTGATAGACGATACATGCCGAGTTATGACCATACTAACCGACTACAGACAGATGTAAAATATGGCCTGTTGGTGGAGTCGTTGAAATCTGGCATTCGTACCATCCAGAATCGCGCTTTTGGGGAAATTTAACATGAAGTTTCCACTCCTCGGTTATTGGTGAATGTGTCGCTACGAATCTCTGATCCGATGTGTAAGTATCAATGCCAACCGTGAGCAAGTGGATATCCCTGTGGCGTACCCACGAAACCTGTAAAAAGAAAACGTTTTTTTTTTCAGCATATTTTATATACCATTTCAAATAAAAATAAAATATCAGTCGACTTATTTCTCGATCAAATTTATAAAATACGTATAAATGTGAGATATATTCACGTCACATATATACTTTTATTATTAATAATTTAATATTGAGCATTTTTAAATGGTTTACAAGTTATAAGACGCTTCTTTTTGTGAAAATTTTTCATATTTAACTTGTACCTACAGTCGAAAATGCCAATTTAAGTATACGTTAGTTCAACTAGGTTTCCTTAACGATCAACAACATGCTTTAACGACTATCGATTTTCATTTGTTGGTTCAAATGTTCGTAGATGTCATATGAAGCGACTGCTGAATCATTAATGATTACTACGCGGTACATGCAATCGTTAGCACGTTTTAATTAGTGCCAAATGCAGTTTGATTGCTGCACTACATCTAATCAAAGATACATCGACTACTCTAGATATTCGAGCTTCCATGAAATATATATGTAAACATTTATAAACGTTTCATATTTTTCAATGAAACGTGTACTTTCTGATCTTTCAATTCTTTCAAATAAAGAATATCCACTTTCAGTTTAAGTTTTGCATTTTTTTTCTATGAATTAGCCTGTACGGTTTCCACATTTTTTTTTATAGATTTCGGTTCTAGTATCAGGTTAAGTTTGTAAAAAAATAGATTTCAACAGATTTGTTGATTCAAAAAATTTATCATGAGTTAAATAAAAGAAACTTTATTTTTAATCAACAGTATAAATTTATAAAAAAACTTCAGAAAGGACAACATTTTATGTAATCACCATTTGTCGTCTGGCACCTCATTGTTTTACTTCATTTTATTTGTTCATAAAACAATTTTTCAACGTTTCTCACTTTTTATAATTTAAACGAAAAATTTGTACGACAATTCATTTTAATATTAACTCAGTTTTAATGATAAAATTTATATAAGCCCCCTGGTCAAGAAAGACTGTTTATTTATATAGAAAAATATGAAAAACTTTTCATTAGCACAAAAATATAAAAGCGATTGCGGATAAGACATTGTTTAAATGAATAAAAAATTTTGTATGATTTATACGTGATTGTGCATTTTTTGCGAATTCACCTATATGTGTCACATATATCTGGCATATATCTTTTTAACATGAAATTATTTTCTTTGCTTATATTTGACTTTTGTTCACACTGATCTACTTTGGTCAAAAATAATTTCATGTAAAATATCATTCGACTGTTCTGTAACGATTGATCGTTCGTTTTGGCAATAAAATGCATTTGACTATACACGCGTAGAGAGCGAACGTCGGGATGAAAACTCGATGCGAAGGTAATACTCGGATTAAGACCGGTACAATATTGGCCGTTAACTGTCTACTGTCAGTACAGTCCGAGTGGTTATTTATAATCAAATCTGCCCTGAGCCAATAGTACTTCCGACGGCTGTCCGCCAGCCAAGTAGATGATCCACGATGACTGTCAGCGAAACGCAGCACAATGTCTGAATCGCGCTCGTCAATTTCAATGACAAATTAACGTTACACATTTGTATTTTGAAGGGATCACATGTACGGAAATTAATCTCATAATATTTCAGCATTACTTTTAATGTAAAAGTGACACACTCTACTTGATCATCACTTTGGGTGCTTCAAAGTTTAGTGTTACTTTCAATTGAAAGTTACATTAGTTAATTGTATAAACTTTGTTTAGAATTATGACCAAGTTGGATGTATACTGTACGTCCAAGATAAATGTTCATGCTGGATTCATCTGACGTCGATCTCCAAAATTTGCTACTTTAGATCTTTATTTTTTCTTATTTTGTGTTTTTTACAGTTTTATTTAAATATGATTCACATTGTTTATATATTTTTTTGATAAATAAATCATAACAAAATTCTTTACTGACATCTATCGTTAGAACTTTTGGCTATATTAGGCCTTTATCCACTACTCCACTAGCTGCTTCATGAATTATAATGTTTAAGAACTCCATATACTCATCCCAAATAATCTCTTAACTTTTAATCTACAATGCTCAATTGGAACGTTTTCGTGATACTAGCTGTTTATTATCAATAGGATTTACAAGGTTAGCATCAAGGCAATAAGCCAATAAAAAAACAATTCAATTTATTATTTTAATATTATAATAAATTATTATTTAAATAGAGGAATTGAATTTATATAATCAAATGGTTTTCACAATTAATTAATAATTTTGTGAATTAGAATAAATAACTTTTATTCCAAATAAATAAAAAAAAATTAAATCAATCCATCAGGTAATTCTATGATATTGAAAGAATTGCCAGATGTAGTTTTTAAAATGAAAAATATTTTAATTTTAGATCACAATTAAATTTTGAAAATAAAATAACATTGAGTCTTGATATAAATTGAATATTGAGTTTTTTAATACGGGCATTATTTAATGCTGGATTATGCAAATTAAAATTCAAATGTTATATTATCAATTAATTTGTGTGCATTTGGGCTTCGATCAAATCAATTTACTACTTTAGAAAGCATACAATTAAATTAGGCAACTGTTACTAAACGCACTATATATATTTATATACCGATGACTGAAAATTTATTGAGAATCTCAGTTTCATTCGAGCTTTAAAAGTCGAAAAACTTTTTTTGCTCAATGTTCTATTCGTTGTTATGTGTTTTGTCAGAAAGGAAAAAATTGAATTTATACACGATCTTTCGGTATATTTTATCTGCTATTACATTGTATTTGGTATAATATATTATTTTTGTTATACATATATGTCATGTATACAGTATGTTTGTAAATACTCGGAGCTTGAATAATTTATTCATTTAGTAGCTAAATTATAGATCTGGTTGGTTCCAAGGCATGGAGAAGTCTTTACATACCGTACGTTCGCCTAAATTATGGACTCGACAGCTTAACACAGCTGTTTTCCCAACTAGCGCTGTCACGTTGCGTGAAGCTGAGATGTCAAAGTATGGTCCTTGTTGAATAGGATCTGATTCGTTATCCATTTCATGGTCATCGTCATCGCTTCGACAGCGCGCAGTTCCTGTAAGGAAACATGGCAAATTGAAATCAAATACATACGAGAATTCAATTAAAATTTGAGCATGGAAAAATTCGAATCAAACTGAAACAATAAATAAATAAATATATATATATACAGACTTCAATAGATAAAAAATTAAAAACATTCATCATTTTCAAAGTTTCACAATTGAAAATTAGTGTTGAAAAATTGATTATATTGTTTTATAATTGTGGTTTTATGTTACATATGTCAGATGTTTCAATCGATTGTTTGATAATTTGATGGAATCGCGCGAAAGTGGAATTATTTGTTCTAAACCAAAGTTAAGTTCGACAGAGAATTTAGCGTATGCCACTTTTCATGGTAATCCTGAACGCATTTCGTTCTATCAAGTAACACTGTCGTACACATATGAGAAATCGATTGCGGTTATACGATATTCGCGGATGCAAAATGTATTGAATGCTCTTCAGTGGATGTTGAATACTATGCATCATACGCGCAGATAGTTATTTCGCAATAATTAGATTTTATGGCAATGTCTGAACGGATTTTCATCGCAATTACAGGAATAGCACCAAGTTATTCAACGAAATAGAAATTTTGTTTTATTTTCGCTGTATGCGATTTCGCGGGAAAATTGAAAGGTCGAAAACGTTTTCGCATACATATTTCACCTACAAGGAGCTTTATAAGCGAAGGAACAAAATAATTGTTGAAACATTTTTGGATACCTTCTGGTCAGACACATATTTTTTAATTCTCTTTTTTTCTGTTTGAGGCAATATTTTGACAAAAATGTGTGCTCTGTGTCAAAACACTGATGCGGCGAATATTTCAGCAGTGTAACACTGAGCGAAAAGAAGCTTTTAAGAGCACGAAGTTTCCTTTATATTAAGCAGCGCGTAGCTAAATGCGTGTTTCAAAGTAGGACGTATATTTTTATATCGCGTCTTCTTCTGTTACAGAGAAATCTACAACAATCTTTTTGTTTCATCACAAGGATGAAAGCGATAATTGATAATGGTTTTTTTTTCACCCCAAATACACTAGTTTTCATTCACCTTTTTTCTAACTACTAATCTTTTTTTCTTAACTTTTTTTCTAACACTCTTAACAATCATTTTTTCAATTTTCATTAAATTTTTGGAAATTGATAGTTGCAGTTCATTCGATAGATTAAATTCAATTCATCAAATTCATAATAATGAATCATTCGAAATGAAAACTAAACTTGGCGCGAAAGACAATTTGCACCAATCACTTGTGCTCGGCTGTCAGTGTCAAATTCAGCTCCGTTCAACTATTCTCTGTTCAAACCACTTCCAACATTTCGCAGGACAACCGTGCACGGATCTCTTGTCGGGGAGAGAGAGAGAAAGAGTGGGAGAGTGGGAGAGAGGGAGAGAGGGAGAGAGTGAAATTTTCACATTCGACTGACATTTTTCAAATGTTGAATCAGCGTCTCTGGAATCCAAAGAGACAGTCTCTCTCGTGTCTGTAAACAAATACGCAAAAAGTGGATCAACTTTCGTACGGCTGATCATATCTTGGTTCACTTCCCTCAATTCTGTTGCAGCATGAAAATTTTGCGTCGGCAGGAAAACCAATCACAGCGGCGAGCATTTACAAGCAATCCAAATCCTTAATAAACGAAACCAATCGAAACGACATTTGCACCTGCACTTGTAAGTTTGAGGCAATTAAATTACGTTCTTTCTTTGCATTCTGTACAGTCCAATTGTTCGGCAATTCTTACGCATACTGAGCGACCAATCGTGAGCTCTTTGTTTCCCCAACTAAAGCGATCGGCCACTATACAAGCATTAATAATGCTTAAATTCGATACACGGAGAAAAAAGTTCCATGTCTGATCGAATATTTTAATTTATTAAAACTTTACTAGAGCAGTTCGTTGATGCAGTTATAAAATTTATTGACGTTCATTTTAATTATTTGTAATTAATTATTCCTAGTTTAATAAAATGGAATAAATTAATATACAATAGATTTCTATGAATTAGTTATAATAATTCATTACTTTTGAACTTGGTCATCTTTTCAAACGATCAACTTGAGTGTTACATTAAAATAATTTGAGTAACACTCAATGTGAACGTTTGAAATGATATATGTTCAATCGAATGTAACTTTTAACGTAAAAGAAACACTCTACTTGATCATTATTTTGATTGTTCAAGTTGAATTTTACTTTGAATTGACAGTTACATCAGTTGACCGTAAACTCTGATCGAAATTATGACCAACTCTCTAAATCTGAATTAATAAATAATTCAAAAGTAAATTCTTTGAAATTCTTTTAAGTTCTTAATATTGTAACAAATTATTGCTTGAATAGGAATTGAAATTATAATTGAATTTTTGTCTAATTCTTACATTATAACAACTTTTTAAATTGAACAATGTGTTTACATAGAAGAATATGGCAAGATTAGGTTGTTGACATTTTCATAGAAAAAATGCATTAATTTAGAGGTCAGTAGTTTTTCTAAAATACTGCAATGTACAAAATGAGATGCTAACGATGAATGCTAACTGCCGGTGAAAATATATGGGCAATCCAATCCAATAATCTAAATTTTCGAGATTAAAAATAAACTGTTTTTAGTAAAAACTCGTGTCCGTCATAAGCAGCAAAGTATCAAATTAAAAAAAAAATAAAAAAATAGCTACGTGAAAAAAAAAACCAATTAAATGTAACTATTTATTTATATATAACAATATTTTTTACTTCAATGCACACATTTTTGGCATAAAACTATGTCAGTGATAGGATGAAGAGCGGAACAGCAATAAAAATATTGTCCAATATTTCACGAAAAGCTTTTCGATGCAACTAAGTTTTACCAATCCACCCCCACACACTGCAGGTGGGAGGAGTCCATCAAATTTGGTGGCACCATGTAGCTTTCGAAAAAATGTTGGAAACGTGTTTTTGTCACATCACAATCATGAAAAATTCAGATTATATACTGCGATGAATTTCAAAATTTGAACAGTTTGTTGCGAAAATTTGAAAAGACATTTCCGACAAAAGTTATATATTTTGATACAAGACATCCGTATGTGCAATAAAAAGGGGGTTCTCATTTAATTGTTTGAAGTTGCCCCCGCCGCACCATTTAAAGATAGGAGTGGGGAGTCGAGTTTGGTGTCGTTGTTTAGGTTTTCGAAAAATATTTGACACGTGTTTTTTATGATGAAGATTTTTCACCATCATATCGTATATTTATATTATTTAATCCTATAATCTAGCACTGTGACAGCGAAACATTTTTTTAATATAGAAATAGAAAAAGAAGAAACATTATAATTTATAAATTAATATTAAATGATTAACCCTTTGACCCATAGTGTGCCTAAAAAGGGGCTCACCTTAGTAAAACTGGTTTTTTTCATAGAAAAATGAAGTTTTTTTTATGAAACTTGTTACTATGGGGTTTTTGGGGTCGCTGGACACAAATTTGAAGTCAGATTTTCGAAAAAACAAAATGGCGATTCAAAAGTTGAACTTTGCTGTAATTGATTTAATTTTCATTTTTCTAAAACAGGAACTTGTAAAAGAGAGTATTTTGGGTTTCTTCAAGCAAATCTAAAATAATATTTTCAAAATTCAAAATGGCCGCCAAAATGACGGACCAAAAACATCAAAAATAAACTGTTTACTATGAAACTCGGTATATTAGGGTTTTTTAACTCCTAGATCACGAATCTGACATCAGATTCACCAAATTCAAAATGGCGGATCAAATATGGCAGATCAAAATATATAAAAATGACCTTTTTTTCATAGAATATTGTAAACGATGGTTTTTTGACTTGTTGACCACAAATTTAATAAATACCGAGTTCCATAGTAAACAGGTCATTTTGCGCCATTTTGAATTTTGCAAATCTAATGTCAGATTCGTGATCTACGAGTCAAAAACCCCTAATATACCAAGTTTCATAGTAAAGAGTTCGTTTGGGATGTTTTTATTCCGCCATCTTGATGGCCATTTTGAATTTTGAAAATATGGTTTCAAATTAGTATTCAGCGATGAAAAAAACCCCTATATGCAAATTTTGGAGCAAAATGATAGATTAGAAAAATGTATGGGTCAAAGGGTTAAAATAATTAATTTTCATACCTTTTTTAACTTTTATACCTACCTTTTATATTGTATATAACTTTTACATTACATTTTTTTGTATTTCATATTTATTAATTTAAAAAAGTTTTTCAAACTGAAATAAATCAATTTTGAGAGTAGGATTTTGGGTTATGACCTGATATTTGTATAATTTTTATTAAAAAATATTCTATCTGAAGATTTTATGATATTGAAGAAATTGTCAGGTGTGGTCAACACTTCATATTGAATGAAAACTTCATATAAGAGTTAATTTGTTTGTTGAATAAACATAAAGAATTTAGTTGTTATAAAATCGAATAAAATACTATTAATTTAGTTAGATTTAAAGTAAATGTTTGGCTGTTTTAAAATTACGTTAAAATATAATATTATTTTAGAAGACTCATGTAAAAAATAACGAAAAATTCATTTTCTAACAAAGATTTTCTCGCATTTCACGATAGATTTTCGCGTTTACTTTGAAAACAGAAAGTACACAGAGCGAGAAGACATTAACCATGAAAAAACATGGTTTAAACATTTTTTATATTCTTGTCTAGTTTTCCGTCCCACAATTTTTACAAGCTGAAATCAACTATATGCACTGTGATCAATGTTTTTTGTTCGAATTTAGAAATCGTAACAAGTGAATTATAATCATTCCACATTGTGCTGTAATTAATGCGAATGTGCAGCGATGGGCCATTAGTTCTATTACCACTACACCGAGGCCTGATTGTCAATTTCGACTCTGACAAACTGACGTGCGCAGAGCCTATAAGCAAACTAACTTCAATCCTAGTTAATGTGTATTTATACAAGCATCTAGAATAAATACCAACATTTTTCCCAGATCGTACAATTTTAATTCTATTAACGTTTTACTGGCCGCAATCAAACGTAATAAAAAGCAGCTAAATTTTTATAATTACCTCGCTAGTAGCATTTGAATTCACACCACGTATTCCACTTAATTTGTAAAATAATGCTACATTTTGAGCAGTTTATTGATCATTTTTATAAAACAAAAAAATCTTTTACGATAACTGTCACGTGAACAGTTTTATGCTTTTTATGATTGCATAACAAAGAACGGGGTTGATTTACAATCACGTATAAAGTATTTTCCGCATCCACAGGTAGATCGTAGACAAAGATAGTAGAGGTTTCACGTAAGAAAGCCCTGCAAGTCACGGGGAGTAATATTAAGAATGTGAATGGTGTAAATAAGGGTGCGATGCGAACGCCATCCAATCACTTGGGCGGCTTTGATGAAAAGTGATTAACTAATGCAACAGCCTATAACATGATGTAATTTCAAAACGAAGTGACAACCGCCAATTAATCAATCGATCCGTTTTTTCTCTTTTTTACTAACAAAACTCTTTCAAAAATTAGTTACGTCTAAGAAATTTTAAAGAATAAATAAAGATATCTTTTAAGGATAGACTAAAGTGAATTGGTAGCTTTATATATGATCAAATGATGGAAGTTTTTTTGTGCAAATAAAAAAAAAAACAATTTTACAATTTTATTGGAGAAGGTTGTTTTTTTTAAATTTGACACAAACATGGTACCAACAAATAAAAAGGATTTTCATGACAAATTATCAATTTAAAAGTTATAAAAATATTTTCAACATAAAAAGTTTTGTATGTGTTATATCAAATACATGTAAAAATTACTACTGAATGAATTCAAATATACCTAGCCCAACTAAAAAACTCAAATCAGTGTATTATATTCGTTGATTTAATGATAAAAAAGAGAAAATGAGAGAGGTTCTATCTATGAGCAACTTTTTAAGAATGAAAACAAAGGGAATAAACCAACTAACAACTATTGAAATTGAAAGATTTTGCCAAAAGGATATTTTGGTCGAATCCGTGCGATAAATCGTTATTCGAACTATCAGTCTTTTCTCTACTACTGAGCATCAGGTTCTTAAACCAATTGCAATTTATTGGCGCCAAATATCTTACTAGTGATAATAAATTGTGCCGCTTAACCGCTGAAATCGCTCGATTGACCGATGTTTCACCAGGGTAAAGCTATTATCGACAGTAACATTGAACTTAAAATTGTCAAATAGTATACCATTGTGCGCCTCCGCGTACGCTAGATTTCTTTCATTGTTTGTCGCGCTTTTATATTTCCAAATAATTTCCAACGGAGGTGGCAGATTTATCTCCTTTTTGCATTGTCGTTTTCCCCCTCCATCAGTTTTCCCAATTTTGCACAGCAACGCTAACGTATAAATGCTCTTCTGTACATGGAAGTTTAATGGCATTATTTCAAAAATTTATTGATTGTAAACAAAATGACAAAATGATAAAACGTTTGAACGATTGTAGGTTTTATTAACACTAAACTGCGCGAGAGCGTTGCTTTTTCGAGGCCAATATATAAATCTACATTATATTCATTCGGATGTCATTTGGACAGTGATAAACTTTGCAAAATCGGCCGAACAGTATCAACTTTGTACTACTGAAGATGAGATCAATTTGATGTTTTAGAATAAACTATAATGCAAAAACGTCTCATTTAGTTTAAATTGATTAAACTAATGAATACAAAACTATATAACTACTCAACTCGAAATTACGACTCAAAAGTATTCAGAGCACAAAATAATTAGTCGTTCCTTAATTAATTCTTCAACGAAAATATAACATTTATAGTTTTAATGAATTATTAATTAGTTGAATTGTTGTCTATTATTTATTTTTGTTTTTATTTTTATTTATTTATTATTTATTTTTATTTATTTATTATATTTATTTTATTATTATTATTTATTTATTATTTTATTTATATTTATTTTTTTTTAGATAAAAATTGTTTGAATAACAAAATCTTTAGAAAATTGAGTGGATATTTATCTTGACGTTTCCGACATTTTTGAAATTTTGCAAACGACTATGTTTTGCACAAAGTTAGCGAAATTATTAAAGTTTCAGTACAACGCGAGTTGGAATGTGTTAATTATTCTGGTGTGTGTATCACACGCATATTGAGTTACACGGGATGCAGAATCTTCTGCACCTACAGTGGTGAAAACAGCTTATTTAACAAAATTTATACGCTACGGTTATAGCGGCGAGCGTTTAATTGTCGAACCAAAAGTTTGCAAGTTTTTTTTTCTAAATTGTTTACCTATGTTATCAAAAAATTAAAAAAAAAAACAGATTAAAAGAATACTATGAAGCTAGCTAATCGTGGGAGTTAACAAAAGGGCCAATAAAATAAAGTGTATTTTCATGTTTCTTTTTTTTGCCCGCATGCAATACTCGATTTATTTTATCTTGGTTACAAGTGCAACGCGTTCAAATCAAATTTCAATTTTACATTGTTATTTCATTTGTACAATATGTAGTATTGCATGTTTTTTAGTAAAGAATTGAATGAAATGTTTTCACGAAATAATTGTGTTTTCACTCTCGAGTGTGTCGAAGGACAAAATTAAAAATAATGTCCTATACATTGTGTTGAATCGTGACATTAATTTTAAGAGCGAGAAAAATCTTAATATACTTACATAAGAATTACGATATATTACTCGGAAAATTCAATTTGACGAAATAACTTAGGGAAGTCAGGCTGGGTATCGTCATATAAGCTAGTATTTACTTTGTAACATTGCTTTCTTAATTTATGGTCATACTTGGATATTCCATTATTATAACTGTTACGAAAATGGATGTATTAAATGCTTTTCAAGTCCTCGAGGTGTGAAATTGAAATACACTGGCTGTGAGAAACGCGCTTCGCTAGTTGAGCGTAAAAAATTTGTGAGAAAGCGAATGGAACAAAAAGAGATGACACAATTTTGCAAGTTGCATGCAATTCTTTTAATTTCATTCACTTGTTCTGATTTCATGCTTACAATTTTATTCAACTAATTTCAAAACTTGTCGGAATTTTTTCATAAATCCCATCTCCATTCTTATTGAAATTTTTATTTACAAAAAAAAGGAAATATAACAAAAGATGGATTACATATTTTCATCGTTAATTCTTTAAAAAATTTGTTCAGTAGTTCTTTGTTGTTCTTTGTTATACATTCAAATGAGTCATAATGAAAACGCAGCAACGTATTGTTTTTATAAATGCCTTTCTTTTACTCATGTACACTTATAAGAGTCAAATCTTGTGAAACTGAACATATTTTCATTTCATATTGAACAATTCTTACTTCATACTGACATTTTACACACTTTTTAAATAAATGAAATTTATATTATTAAATTAATAATATACAATTTTTTTATCATTAAATTCAGTAATCAGTATTCTATTAACGTCATTATTTAACAAAATTTAATTAAATAATTCGAATATTGCATTGACATTTATGGATAAGTCACTGCTCCCATGCACATTTGCTTACGTTGAAAATGTCAAATTGCTATAAATTTTGTAAATTATTTATTCAAACATTATCCTGCTGAGATAAAAAGTTGAATTTTCATTACACATTATTATTATTATTATTATTTATAAGAATACTCGATACAAACAATGTCGTTCACTTGGTTAATTTATTTGAATACTATTTATTATACAACATTTTAATTTAAAAATAAATAAAGATTCTACTCTTAATAATTTTATTCTTTTGTTACTGTATTTAATTATTTGTATCCATTTCCATCGATGCATGTCGTGCATCACAAATATTGTATATTAAAAAACCTTTTTTTAGGATCGTCGATCAGAAGATACAGTACAGCATGCAAAATATCAAATGTCATTGTCATTTAATATGTTTGGCGTAGTACATATTTCATTTGATTTCACTCTGCTTGTTCAATTTCATTGAAACAAATGCACTTTAAATATGAATGGTAAAATCACTATTAAGGTGATATGAAACCGGGAGTTACCGACATTACAGATTTCTTTCATTAAAATTGATAATATGATTGTAAATTAATTTAACGAGAAGAGCGCCATTTTCTCACTCATTTTACACATTCCTATAGATAAAAATTCAACTTTTATCATAAAACATTTTGTTTGTTTTCATTTTTGAACCGTAAATCTTGTTGTAGTGTGCTACGAATTCTCCCATTATTATTGAATGGCGCTCTTCTCCGTATTTAAAAAAAAACAATTATTCTAATTTTTATAAACAAAGTCTCTAACTCCGTGGCAGCAGACCTTACACATCACCTTAAAAATAAGATAAGCAAATTAAAAAATCCAAAATTTATGGTTGAACGTCACGGTAAAATGAAATCAAAAGGATTATTAACAGTAAAAATTACTATTATTATCTTTTAGAATTTACTACAAGTACTCTAACGATAAAATTTCAATTATGAAACGGAAAAAGGGAAAAATTAGTGTGACACAGCATTGCAAATTTTGGACCTTTTTGATGAATTAAAATAAGTTAAAATGAATGTAATGTATGATAACAAAATGTGCACGTATTCAAAATTGTTCGTCAACTTTTCCTGTAGTTTCGGATCGAATAATTTCTAAATACTTGCGAAGTATCACCAGTCGAATAATTAACCAGCTATATGAGTTTGTCAGAAGCTCATTAAAACTAATAACCCTTTTAATTTATATATATTCATGCAAAAATAATTAATAAAAACTTGGATGTCAAATTTCCTTGAAGCAGCGAGATAGTATCCATGTTAAATTGTATGTCAAAATAACTCTTTGAATTCAAAAACTTAATGTGTAATCAAACTTTTGCCTCGCATGCAAGAAATTGAGCGTTTTCATTATAATTATGATATAGCGATTCTCTACACTCGACTCGGTAATAACTATTTGCACTCGTTAAAAGGTATATAATTCAGCGAAATGAACATTTATCAACCAGCGGAACACATTTCCCAGCTTATTTATTTTGTTTCACGTTTGAGGGTTCCATAGAAACTTGATAATACTCTTATACTATAATTATATTAATTAAATACGTCTGACTTCATCAAAACTTGTCTTACTCGTTTATCATTTTTTATTTATTTTCAAATTTCAAAACGATTTCAGACTACAAATTGTACCGACATTTAACCACCGCCAAAACATAATTTCCAGCTTCGTTTCTATTCAGTTTTGAGAGTTCCATGACAACTTGATGATATTAATCTTATAATTATATTACTTAAAGGTTTCTGACTTTATTCAAACTTGTGTTACTTCTTTTTCATTTTCAATTTATTTTCAAATTTTCAAATATATTTCATCATTATCTCGATTCACTTTTGTAAGTTTATTATTCATGACAATTGATACTGATCTTATAATTTAATAATTACACTAATTAACTGAGTCTGACCTGATTAAAACTAGTATCACTCATTTTCACGTTATTTATTTATTTATTTGTTGAAGCAATTTCAAACTATGAATGAGATCGAGATAAATCGTCAAACAGTACCTAAAGTGTATCGCAAGACTTATTTCAAAGCATCAATATCTTGGAACGTTACCGCAACCGTGGTACCACGTGTGGATGACAAGTAGCTGGCTTGTGAATCGCATGTCGAAAACATGCATCTTCAAAATGTAACAGGTCTACAAGATTCGACATTTTTATTCACCATTCAAAATTCTAACCAAATTGATGTTTTGATACAAACAAAATAACGCTATAAAAATTGTTAGAGTGCCATCCAAATATTGAAATTCGAAGCAAAATTTCTATCCAACAAAAGTCGTATAGACAATATTATTGAATATATTTTATTGCTATTTCCATCAAATTTGTGTACAGATTTATTCGATATAGTCCATCTGTAACGAAACCGCAAGCTATTTATAAAATGATATTACCTATTCATACAAATAGTTTATGCTAGTTTAATACCTTCAATGCACCTTGACGATGAGATACATGACCAGTTCCGTTATTAACAATCACGTTAAAAGTGATATTGATTGGGACATTAATAGATCAATCGGAACGCGAAATTCATGTTTTTTTCAAACTACTCGGTCAAAACTAGATTATAAATCATTAAACATGGATTAAAATTAGTAGCGAATGAGGTTTAACTCGGTTAATCTTTCGTTTTAATTGGCTTCACAGCCGAGGTTAGTCTTCTTTTTAGATCAATGTCGTTAGATTAGTTCATTATGAATTTAAATTCAAGTGCACTTTTCGTGCCGGGGGACAAGTATTTCAGAACTTGCGAAACATAATATTCTTACTCACTTAAGTGGACCATTTTTAAAAGCGCCATTTGTCATTGTCTCAATGAGAAATGGACGTAAACACTGAACTGACACAACGTTAAGTCATACACGTTTAATAACGGGACATAGAACAATTATTCGTGTATTACTTTTGGTTCTATTTTGATATATAAATACAAATATATCCATCGATGTAATTCAACTCTTCCTCACGCTCGAATCTTTTCTAAAGTTGTGCATCGTGACTCGAAATTCGTCTCAGCTCATCCGAAACCACATCAGTTTGTTTGAGTTTTGGACTGACTTGCATCAACTAGTTTATATTACGTATGGACAAGATCGGCTTCAAAAGTTTCTGCCAATGATCCAACTCAAACTTACATACTCAGCCCGAGTTCGGATTTACTCAATTTTCACTCAAATTTTATATGAATCCACGACGACTGGGCGTGATTAATGTCAGTTATTAGATTTTTCAAATTTAGTCCGACGCTTTTCATTCTCAGCAAAAAGTACGGCGTACCACGAAAAAGTACAAGATCACAAGAAAGTTCAGAATCATGAAGCAAGTATCGTTTCTCCCTCGAAAAGTTTCGTGTCACTTTTTACGACTGTCACTTTATTAGCTGCCTTTGAATGCATATTTCTTCATTCGCGCTGTTTCGTTAAACGAACAAAGTAACTTTGCTTGTTAACGTTTTCATAGTTTTATCGTTGACAATCTCCCGAAGGAATCTTTTCGTTCAAATTAGATTCTCGTTTCACTCACTCACGTAAAGGAAAAAAATCAAATCAAACAAATTTGTCGATCAATTTACAACATTGTACAATTGTGTTGGTCTCACCAAGTAAAATAAAAATTGATTTCATTTTATTTTGCTGCCCCTAATGGCCACCCACCAATTCCTGTAATGATTAGAGCTTGGTCAATATACAAAACCGAACTTCCTAATTTGCATTATAATTGTGTGAAACCACGATGAAAATTAAATCCACGTCACTGAGAGTATATTTTGTACAATTAAAATACACGTAGTTCATGAAAAACAATCTATACTGTCAAGTGCTGACAGAAATGTCAAATGAAAGACATTATTAACTTGAAATATCTATTCTATTTCAATCGAAATGAAATAGTCCTTTTTGTGAAACACAAGACTTGTGACTGAAAAAAAATTTGAAGAATTCAAGCCCCTATACACTTTGCAATAAATTTAATCTGTATAGATTTAGCAGTTTGACATTAGTCAATGGCAAAGAGGAGACCACCTGCGCGCATACTTTTCAGCCTTTCCACGAGTGTTTTATTTGCTATAAAGCTCGATTAATTTATGAAGTTAGATTCCTCAAAGTTTTTTATGACCGAAATTCAGCGGTAAAACAGTTCTTAAGTTTCAAGTTTGCGTCAAACTTCAAATGTAATTTAATTCAACAATGATATAGTGCTGTAATGTATAGTCGATAATTATATAACAAAATGAAATAAACATTCTTTTTTAATATATTCTAACCATTTTTAAATTTAATAGTAAATCAAATATTTTATTTTAATTCAAAAATATTTTTAAACAAATTAAAATCATTAACAACAATTGTTATGGTTAGTAACAAATGTTGCAACTTGGAAATCATCAAAACTACCATCACCGTAGGAACCCAGAATAAAGTACGAATAATGTGCGTGTATTAAAACCATTACGATTTTACAAATAGTATTCTAATCCTGAAATGTTATCGTGCTAAACTTTAAGGTTTCTGGAACAGTATTAGATCTGGTTCAACCTAACATTAACTTCCTTCTGGAAATAATGTTTTTAAAATGTGCAAAACCCAAAAACTCACTCTTTTGTGAAAAAAAAAAAAACTTATTTTTAATAAAATTTAACTTTTATTTCAATGGTTTTAAGCTCAGGAAGTTGAATTGTTTAACTACAACAATCAACCAGGTCATTAAACTTGGAGCGTGAAATTGCACTTGTATATCTAGCGTAAAAAAATTTCAAGTATAAAAGCTGCCGTCGAGTGAGATAATTCTTGCAAACGATTACCAATAAAGTGCAAAGAGGGTCGAAACAGGTTAAATGTCTAAAGGATACACTTTTCGTTGTAAAACTTAAAACATCCTAAGTTGGAATACAAAAAGTTGGGCCGTGTTCTGTCGGTAGGAATAAAGACACCTGGAGATAATTTCAATGTCCATTTAGGATTGCCCTGTCCAATTAAAAACAATCTCACATTTACAAAACCTGACTCGATAAAACTTGCGCACGAACTCGTGTGAGAATTTAATTTCCTTTCGCAAAATTTGGTTAAAGTAGTTGTCGCGTTTAATAAACCAAAAAAAAAGAAAAAAAAGAAATTGAAAAAAATTGAGAGCCGCGAAAACTCACCCGCAAAAAGTAAACTCAAAGTGAGAAGGACGCCCTTCATTTTCGTAAGTGTCATCAAGGGTTTGATGTCCGCATCGTCAGATTTGTTATTCCTCAGCCGCCTCGTCTTGCTTGGTCGAACTATTAATTATTTGGGCACTTCACCAGATGGTCGGAAGGTCCCGCGGTCGCATTACACCCCACTTTTTTCACTATTTATTGGGATGATCCTGTACGCACTTGGCGATCAATTTTAATTGGCGCAAAAACAAAGGCCTATTCTCAGGCACGATCCATCACACATAATTGGACGTCGAGTTTGACGGTGGTCCCCAATGAACAGAGGAGCTAATTTGAAAAGTAGCCGAACAATGCTGCTTCTTCACATAACTTGTCTGCAGTCAAAACTGTCCGCATGTTTTGTTGTTTGGCGCATACTTGAGCGCTCAAATGCTGCCGAAGGTAGAGGGTGTGCGTTTTTACAAATGCGTCTCGTATATCTATATATATGAGGACGTGGTTCGGAGCGAGAAACGCGTGGTCGCGTATCCTGACCGGGACTTCGGGCACACTGGCGTCCCGAGATTTCGCGTTGCGATATTCGTAGAGGACCGATATACCTAATATCGGAAGCGAGGATGGAAAACGGAAGTCGAACGCAAACGCGCGCGCAAGCGCCGTCGCCGTCCAACGTCCTCTCCCGCTGGGGCCGCACACAACCTGGCTCACGCTATCGCGAACCGTTCCTTCGCTTTTACAATTCCAGGCATTAGCAGGACACTTTAAGTCTCTCTGTTCGGCGTTGCGATGATCCTCTTACATCTGAAAGGGGACAAAAATACTAAGCTGATAAGAGGTTGACCTGCGAAAAGGCAAATCCTCGCGATGCCGCCACTTTATCTCAGCCTTGCTCCACCGCACTCTCTCTAACTTTCCACCAAACCGAGATGTTTTGCCGATTATTAGTGTTTTTGTGTATTTTCTATTAGACATGTGAAATTCATCTACTTCTCATTCTCTTTTCCCATTTTTGTCCTTGTTTCTTCTGTTTCTAATACCTCTATCTCCTTTTTTCTTTGTAACTTTTACTAGTAGAGCTATTAGTCATAATTTGCCATTTTATCGTGATGATTGACTCAGTCTTGATGATCATAAGCCATGCCAATTGTACCTAAATGCCTACTGGCGTTTTGCAAACCGGAACAACCATTTAGTTTAATTTTCTAGCTAATACTACTACTGGTTTGAGTCAGACCGAAAAGGTCAATTCGCAGGATATCTGTTTTGCTTACCAGTTTTTTTTTCTTTCTTTATTTATTTTTTATTTTATTTTCCGTTACGATCACCTATTGAGAAAACAGTTTTGTTTTTACAATAAAAGATTACTCGTGAGAGATATATCCTTCTCTTAGAAACGATATTAACTCGTACAGGAATGATCTAGTTAAACTACCTTCAAACTTTAGCACATTGTCGAAACTTTCTATTAAAATTAATTCTAACCCATGATTTTATATCTTAAATAAGATTATTTCATAGTTTTTTAATTTTTATTGTTCAGAAAAAATTTTTTTAAATGATTCAAAATCAACCATATATATTTGTTATCTGAAACCGTTAAAAAATAATAAAATCAACGATTGAATAAAAAATGCAGAAAAGAATGTTGAACGCCAGCTGGAACATCTGCACAACTATTGTGATTTACATAATGGGCTTCTATATATATATATACGGTTAATTCTGAAATCTCTTGATAAATCCCCAAATTAAAGTCCTTAATAATTATCCTATTACATCATCTGGATACATTATCAAAGATATTTACATCGCTGTCAGTCCGCTGTGCCATAAAGTCAATTCACACCATTAAATTTCGAACTATTGTCTAATCCAGTATCCCAACCAGGACATAATTCGAATAGCACAGATATACGACAATCCGATCATGACCACGTTGAATCTCTAATACCATTTCTAGTAAGTTGTAATGAAGTTCTGGCATACTTTTGATTAAAACACAAATGAGCAAAGTTTTTATTTCACCCATGATTATAAAACGAACTAGCAATTTCTGTTCATTTATTTTCATCAAATTTTAAACTCCTTTTTTTGACAGTTGAAGAAACTAAAAAAAAAACAATATTTCACACAGACAATTTTAATTGACAATTATGAAATGGACTTTGTAAAATTTTTAAATTACAACATTGTTAAACTGAACCTGAAATTAACAAATTGATTCAACTTTGAGATCGAATTCCACGCACGTTTAAACTGGCATTTGTAAAACCAACTCAATTGCGGGTACATTAAAATAAATTGTTACTTTCGTTTGGTAACAGCAAAACGGGTTAGAAAAATAATGCAATTTTCCACGAAGAGATTCCCTCCCATATGAAAAGAAAATTAAAACTGAATCCTGTTACGAAAAGGTAAAGGCTTGGCCCTATTGAATCCATATTTATATCTTATGGGGAAAATTACAAATTTCCGCTTACGAAGAATAAAATAACTCTACGGTCGTTATCACGCAAACGCAATAAAATACGTAGAGTCTTCTTAAAAGCGATTTTTACCCCTCTCGTCGCCATCCGTATCTTTAGAATTCGGAAGTTGTTCAATCCTATCAACTTTTCGCTTTTCCCATTAACATCACTTTACGTCTTTAAGTCTATTGCAGCATCATTTCCGCTTGTTTCGTTGAATAAAAAGAATTTAACTGTATCTACTACGCCGTAGAATTCACATATTCACATAGAACCCATACATACTGTTCTTTTATGCTCTTAGATTTTTTTCATTCATTCTTTATCAAAGAAATTCGATTGCAAGTTACTCCATTTCAAAAGATGAAGAACAAACAACACCAATTTACCAATTAATTACAAAATAATTAAATCTTGGTTGTAAATAGAATTAAAGTGCATAGTTAAAGAACCGATTTACGAGTAGAAATAAAATAAAAAGAAAAATCTTTTAAACTGAGCAAATGATATCGTACATTATTCTTTGTGTAAAATTAATAAGCCAATGTATAGTTATAAACCTAAATTTTTTATTAACTAAATCACATCGGTCGGTCAAGTTACAATAAAAATTAAAAATATTTCATTGTGGGTAATTTTAATTTTTTTTTCATGAATATTGTTAGGATATGCTATTATATTCCTTACAAACTACATACTTCTCTTTACAATATTGTTTCCCCAGTATATAAATTGAGGTTTTGAGTTGAAAATTATTTCTTCGCTTGGTTTTTGTTTATGCATGTTTACAAAGTTATGTTTGTTATCTCTTACGCTTATGCGAGAATCCTTAGCTAGTAATTCTAATGTAAAGTGCAATAATATATACATTCAACATAACTAGTTTAAATTCGACATATAAATATAGTGCGGTGTGACTTAAGTATATAAATTTGCCGGTCCTAGGCGGACGTGGGTAATGACGTACGTAATGCAAGCAATAGTGTAATCCAACGTGGCTTAAAGGGGCTGATAAAGCATAGGAATGAAGTTTGAATCTTACTCTGAAAGCAAGATGGAATGTTCTATTTATAATATTAACCTTGGTGGGTACATTAGGCATTTCTTATCTGGGATCATTTTGACAATTTTTTACAGACGCTCGGAGATGAAGGTGAGACGAAACTCGGTATAAGGAAAGAATTCCTTTTCATTGTAATAAATAAGAGTGCTTGTTAAATGAATAGTGCTCGTAAACACACTTATATTTATTCAAGAAAAGTACATGATAAGTTTGAAATCAATCTAGTAACTTTGATAAAGTACGGAACTTTTAAAAAAAATTCATTTCCTCGATAAATTGAAGCAGGAATACCTAGGTTAACAGAGGAAGCGCTGGAACGCGCATTCAAACGCAATAACAAATTCTTCCTAGCACAAATTATACTTCAATATTTCAATTTTAATGAAAAATTATTTTTAGCAGTTCAAAGCTCAAATTAATTGACAGAAAAAGCAAATGCAAATTTTATTATACTATATAATGTTGAGCTTTAGGCTAACTTAAATAACTAATTAAATGGGAAATGGAACACAATAACTTTGATTTATCGAATATGCAAATTATATATATATATACATTTTTGTACATCAGACTTGGTAAAAAAAAAATGAAAAGCAATGTAACGCGTATTGACATTGCAACAATAGCGACTAAAATGTATGTCTACTTAATCGGCTTGTTCATCAGTCAGACACTTAATATAAACTTGTATAAACAATATAATACGGACGAAGTTGTTAATGCATTTGACGTGCTTATGAAATGCCCATTGTTTTTGAAGCTGTTGAAACCTGAAACAAATAAAATAAATGTGATATAACGTATTTACTCTGACAAATAAAAAACAAATTTGTACTACTCACCGCCACTCATATCATTCGGATCTCTCGATCCACACTGTCTGTGTCCTAAAACTGATTTTCGTTTTGACTGTATAAAGCCAGGTATGGACAGACTAGGAGCATCCAGTCGTCCGGTTGAAATTAATTTACTGAAGTCTTGCTCTAGTCTGCTTGCAATTGGACCTGCAAAAATAAATTGTAAATTCAGAATTTAGAACTATATAATTGACAATCATTATTTGAAGAATATTTTGTATAATTAAGTTTTGACCTTTGAAGTGCATCAAAAATTGTATACAAGCCCCGTTATGCAGAATATTCGTTTTGCGATTATCAATAGACAGCATCCATTCTGGAATTCCCATCACACGTCTAACATCATCCAAAAACTGGGCTCTAAAAATAAAAAATAATTAATTATTTGAAATTGAATATCTAGTCGAAAGCTCATGAGCTTAACTCACACAACGAAACGAGGTGGCTTCCGGATGTTCGCATATTTTACGATGTCATAGTCAGGCTGTATGTTAGCGCAGGCGAATCGGTTGCTACCAAAATCTTTGTCCATGATTACAATCGACCTGCCTAAAACTGACGCGGGACCTTCAAGTGGAAGATTCGGATCTACGAGGACTCGTCTCTCAAGACCGATATCAATAGGGCCTAAACGAGCTGAAATGTCACCCACATCGCATCGTAGTGGTAAATCTGGCCCACATTCTTGTTTGTACAAATCTTCCTGAAAAAGCAGTTCAAGTCAAATTTAATTAAATCAAACTTGTATCAAATCCAAAGAAAAACAAACGAGTTGTTCAAAACATGTATGTGGCATATATTTTGTATATGTGTACGCAACATATATGAGATATATAAAGCATATAAATATATATTTTATGCATAAGCAGTACAGTAATTTTATTGAAGTAATTCATCTCGAATTAATAAATTAAGGCATTAATCAATTGAAATTAATTTCATCAAGTTGATTCACGCAAATTAAAGTAAAGTATTACGTTCAGTGGATCTGCAAGTTGAGTGAAGTATGGATTCCATCTATAACCGCCGGCCACGCATCGCGTATCTTGTACTTTGACTGCTGCATCTACTCCGACTGGATTTACCCATACAGCCCAATTGTGATTTCTAGTCTACAAATGTTAAATAATGAATTCTGATATTAATTCTAACATAATTAGTCTCTTAATCAGTTGACTGATTTCTTACAATTACAATTGCTTACCACGTTACGATCATTTTTACCCGGGTGCCTTAATTTCACTTCTATTATTGTGTCACTTTGACTATCGTCGTTATAAATGAGCTGCGTCTGCAAAAAGTTTATAATTACAGAGTTATTGCAGTTTGTAAAGTAATTTCTTTGTGCTGATTGTTAATTGCGTTAAACAAATTTTAATTAGTTGTTTGGTGTGAAACAAAACAGTAGAGAAATATTATCAATTGAATTAAAACGTAAGGGCTTGATTAAAAAGCTTCGTATAAATTCCTGAACATGAAATATTGTTAGCTTTTTCTGAATATTCACTTTGGGGTTTATTAATTATTAATACCACTCTTCTTACATAGAATTCCCAGGGCATCTGAGTGAAAATATTTGAATTTTTATTCCATCAATTTACCGCGAAAACCATACTAAATATTAATCAAGAGTTAATTGGCTTAATTCCAGTGAAACGTATTCTAGTTAAATCACAAGACCGTAAATTCTACTTTTTTAAGCAGTTTAGGAAAAAGAGACACTCGTCTTGATTAATTGATGTATATTGCTCTTTTTTAGTGAAAAAAAAAAAAAAAAAAAAAAATCAACACTTTTAAGATTTACCATTCTTATGTATCCGTAAGCATAACCATTTGGATGATGAAAAGATGCAATTGCTCTTAATTCTCTGGCTTCGGAGGGTGCATATCCTCTTTCTATGGTCGAACACGCCCATCTGTAAAAGAACGAAATCGATGAACCAACTTTGTTCATAAACGTTATCATGTTATTATGATCGCATTTCAAAACGCTTACAAAATCGATGAGTTTAGTTATTGAAAGCTTAATTATTTGATTAAAATTGCAATCTTTCGAATTTGCTACAAGTTGAAACCAATTGTTCATTAGTAAAATTTCCAGACATCTAGGTTTCTTTCTGACACACACACACACACACACACACACACACACACACACATGTATATATACATAATTAAACGCTTGTATACATAGGTGACAAAATTGCTATCTTAAGTGAAGGCCAATTATGTACAAAACAGTTATAATTGATTCTACAAAGACACAGATATCGAACGCTCATTTATAGGTGGTGACTATTAAACATCAAAATGGTAGAAGTCGGGATCAATTTGATTCCAGTCGAAAACACGCAAGCAGATCACTAATTTCATATTGAAAACTAAACAGCGCTGCTGTTTTCATTTAATTGCAATAACAGGCAGGCCATAAAAAATTGATAGTTGATTTAATTAAATTGAATTTAATTAAATTAAATTAATCAAATGGCTAATTGATTGTGAATAAAAAAGAGATTTTGCTTTGAAACATTTTTCAAACAAAAATGTCTTTTATACAACTAAACATTGATCATCTTAGTAATTCAGTTATCTTTATCAAATTAATGTATAAAACGTTTACAAAATAATGTCCAAAGTGTATCTAGACTTATTATGGTACACTGAGTGTAGTCTTGTGAGAGTAAAGATAAAGTTTGTTTAAATAATTTGCTATAACAATGATGATCGATAAATTTTATCTAAAAATTCGCAGTTCTATTTTATAATGAACATACTTTGAATGTCTGTTTACATCGTCATATTTTATTATTTATTCCCATAGATATAGTGGATTCGATGAAATTTTAATAAGTTCATTTGAAGTATCTAGAACAGTTTTTTGTTAATAAGTAAAAGAGCACGTTGTTAAAATCAATAAAATTTGCACGAGAATAAGAAGAATATTATTAGACGATATTATTAGAAATATTATTCCTTTTTTATGGTTTCTAAGAGACTAAAGAGCCTGCCAATTAGGCAAAATGAGTTTTTACCTCAAATTTTGATCTTTTTTATGTATCACAATGCTCCGACCTAAAATACTCCTTGGGCCAAATAGAGGCAGCAGCGTGTCGTTGTAAGTGTCAATATATTTCCTCCTGTTATCCAAAGTGCCAAATTTTCCACTAAGATCACCCATCTCATATTGATCTGTCGTTCCCTCAGCGGCCGGGGGGGAATCATTTTTTTTAACATTTAATGGATTCCAGTGGCCGTAAAGAGACGTGCCCTCGCACGGAAATTCCAGGTCTATCTCAACCGGTGTCTGCAACCATAAATTTGTACCCGCGTTAATTCACAGTAAATTAATGTGTCACTTCGCAAACGAGAGGAGATCATTGTTATTTTCATCGGCGTTTATCTCGAATTTCATTCGGACTGATGGAGGGCGCTCAAATTCAAGCCGAGGCTTTTGTTATTTCAATGAGACAGAGAGACATATTGTATTATTGATAGTTCACTTTACCATGTGAATATGATATCCGCTCATTTTTCCTGTCAAACCTTCTAAGTTAACTTCAACATCGGTAATATCATATTCACTTTGTTGAATAAACTCCAATTTGCCTCCGACGGATGTACTCTCGCTATTACCAAACCAATCCTTTGCCACGGCTTTTCTACGGTACACCCCACTGATACTGCAAGTGAAAATAAAAATTATTACACAATTGAAAATAAACATAGAATGAATTTGGCTGTTGGATAAACAAAAACAAAAAATAACTTGCAAATAGGCTGCTTTAAAATTGAGTCTCGGAAGATAATAAGTTGTGAATAATAAGTTTTCAAAATCATGTTTACATCGCACAGGCTAGTCGTTCTCCTCGAGCTTTAGGGCCGTGGTCATCGTAAATGACTAAACTTTTGCCCAAAATACTAAATGGACCAGATAGAGGCAATAATGAGTCCGTATATAGTTCACGAGTTAATCGAGGACCATCAACTTTTCTGCCTGCTATATTTAAAGTTCCATGTCGTGTCAAGTCACCTAAACGGCACAGGTTTATATGAGTTGTGGAACAATGTTCAGGTTGATTAGGATCCCATTCCACCTATTAGACAACCAAGTTTTCATCATTTTAATCATTTCATAACAATTATTCAGCTGAATCATTAACCTTGAATAATTTTCGGGATAGTTTCAAATCAAAATGCTTACTTTATACGAATTTAATGGTTTTCCACTACTCAGACACCTAGCAGTCCAATTGTAATAATCTGTTCCTGGTGGATGTTCATGCACCATCCATCTGGATGAATGAAAAATATGAAAGATAATTAAATTCATGAACAAAAGAACACACTATTAGAGTAAACTATAAATTGCTAGTCAACAGAATTAAAATAAAAAGATAAGGGATATTGATATTGATACAAATAGTTAAAAGACAATTTAATTATAATGTTCACCTGTGGTTGGCCGAGTTGTTTAATGCTCTGCCATCAGCGTGAACCAAATTCTCTACTATAATTGTGGTATCCATTTCAGGCTCGTTTCTTGGCTGGCGAAAGATAATTTGTCCAACAATAGGATACCGAAAGGTAACTTGTACAGTGAACATAGGCATTTGACCAGCACTTTGAGGAAGTTGAAGTAACACATTTCCACAAATCCAAGGAATGATGCTTTTGTTGTCCGTCTCATTGTATCTAATAAAGTTAAGAACAGAGTTTCGTATTTGTTGAAAACAATTACTCACAGAATCTAAACAATAGAGCTTAACCCGACAATTAATCAACCTTTCTAAAGAGGAATAAATAATTTGGTTGGCAACTTTCAAATTTTCTTTCAACAAAATTAAACTTTTTTTCTGACTTGTACATTTTTGTTCCCATTTTATTTTCTCTCTTCGTAGCTGATGAAAAGAGCGATTAAGTGAACAGGTGTCTCTAAGTGTTAAGTCATCCTTACTTATGAAGAACGAGGGATCTATGAGAAACACTGTGCACGCCAGAAAGAGGGAGATAAGTGTCCCAGTAAATTCCACTGAGTTTTGCGCTACCGGCGAGGATGTCGGTGTGATAAGAGCCTTCTCTGCGACCTTGCAGTTTTCCTGACAAGTCACCGATGGCATACTGATCCTGCGTGCCTAAACCTGATGTAACAAAAGATTTAATTCATCATCAAAGCAAAATTGAATTTGCAATTTCACCGCGAAGCGAGCTTTTAGAATTCGATTTTGACGTATTAGCTCACGTTCTCTCCCTCTCCCTCTCTCTCTCTCTCTCTCTCTCTCTCTCTCTCTCTCTCTCTCTCTCTCTCTCTCTCTCTTTTACTGTACCTGCAGGAGGCGTACTCGTGAGATCAACATTTGTCGGATTATACATTCTCTTTGTGGTGATGCACGGCTTGCCAGCTTGGCCAAGAGTTTTAGCCGGTTCTTCGGGTAATTCATGAATTTGATAAGCAGCGATCTTTGTCGCATAACGTAGTCTCGTTTCAAGATCGTTGATGGGATTTAGCGATACGTTCACCCAAGTCGGATTGAAGGGCGACTCTTGCAAAAACGTTACCTCCCCTTTGACTCCGTGAGAATTGATCGAAGCTCTGCAAATAAACAACGTCACGTTAATCAATTTTCAATTTTCTTTTATTTATTCATTCATTCAATCAAGGTGGAAAATCCATGAAGCTACGTGTTTGTAGGATTTCAAACGTTAAAATTGCATTTAATTAAACAAAACAATTTTTTCACGTTATTTTTTATCACTGCGAAATGTTATAAAATAATACAAATTTTTTATGGATAAGGTATTTTTGAAAAGGTTTATAAACATTTTTTTAAAGATAAACATTTTCAACTCTACATTATAAATTGTTCTCCAGTTTGCCGGAATGAGTTGATCAGATTTCAAACTACATCAATTTAGTATTTTTCTACAAAATTCTGACTATTAGTCTGTCTGCAGCAATGAAATATGTTTCTTTGTTCATTTTCCACCTTATTAAAGTAAAACCGTTTTTAATTTTTTTTACAAAATTAAATAACTCCATATTATGGCATTGAAAATGAAATCGAAATTTTATCCAAAATTTGAAGAATGTTGAGAATAACAGATGTTAAAAATTCATGGAAATTGCGAGTTTCAACTCAAAAAGAACAGCGCAAACAAAAAATTGCAAAGATTTAAAAACATTTTCAGGTCGGTTCTATTTTGCAAACACAAACAGCGCGTCGCATGCCAATTGAGAAGAGGCAAAACACATACATATTCATCGCGATAAAAATCGAGCATGTTTTTTGTTAGCCTTATATCGAAGGAGTGACGTAAATAATTGCTGATTCGCCTATATTCGGTTTGCGCTCCAATTTCAAAGATCTTTTGTCGAGCGAAATAAAAGCTAGATAAATTGTTACGAGCTTACTTGGCTTTGATCGATCTCCTGTGTTTGATTTTGGCGCAGGCCAAAAACGAGTCGTCATGATTCGGATGAAAGATCACCAAATACAGAAGACGGTGCGGTCCAAGGAGGTCCGCTGGTAGGAGCGACAATTCCGGATCCCTGTACAGAGTTTTGTACTTTTTCCCAGATCGAAGAGCCACTTTGATCTTGCCCAAACGAACATCTATATCGCCGATAGATTTACTCGAGCCTGCGTTGTCGGGATCGAATACTGTTTGTAGAATATTGCAGTCGGCTTTATCTGAAAACAAGATAAGTTTACTTTAATAGCAAGTCAGTTAGATCAATGAATTGTAAACATTCAAGTCTATTGAATTCTGACCATGAAGTTTCCCAAAACTGGTGTCAAATAATCACCTACGTTAAATGAAATATATATTCTCATGTATAAATACATCAATGTACCATATATGGAAACATCTTTTTTAATCATATATACCTCATATATGTATGCAGTATACATTTTATAATGTTCGATATATATATTTTTTTTTAATCGAAATTCAATCGCTAATTATTATTCGGCAAAAAAGAAGGCCAACTTCAATGTCCAATACGAGATAAATGTTTGCTTTGGATCTTCGCCTTTGAAATTCACAAGCTACCTAGACACTTTTAGCGTCGTAAATCTCGTGACCTTAAATTTAACGTTAAATAAAAAAAAGGCAACGTCGTATGTATCTCCATTATGTTACAATAAAGCTATCTATGTTTAACAGAAGATTTACGCGCTATCTTTAGACGAGAGAAAAAAACAGTGGATGTAAATATGCAGTTTAATTGCAACGACGCAAAATTCAAGTTTTACAACCAAATTTTACAAGCTAAATTTCGTGCTACAAATTTCTGTTATAATTTATTCATTTGACAATTTATAGGTAGAATTAAATCTGTTGAATTCGAATCAACGGGTTCTGTTCTTTTTTCTTCATTTATACCTTTTCCGGAGTCAAAGATATCAGTGACGTAAATTTTCCACTGATGCTCGGTGAAATTAAAATTATGCTTTTGATTGTTGACATGCTCCAGATCGGCATAGATAATCGTATCGGTGGTGTCCGCCTGGCCGCCCAACCATCGAAACCAAACGCTTCCGGCAACCGGTCCATGAAACCTCGCCTCGGCCAGTCTTTCAGAATTTTTATCTACGATCTGAAAAAAGCAGCACTTGAAAATAAAATGAAATCCAACAGAACGAAATTGAATTAAACTTGATTTTACAAACAAAAAAGGGAAAAGTTTAGGATAACATTTTTGTGCGCCTGTTTTCAATATTCTAAACTCACTTGGGGATAATTCAATCGACAAAATAAAATGACGAACAAAAGAAAAAAAGCTCCGCTCAACTATAACTACAACGTTTTATTTTTCAATATGAAAAAAAAAAAAATGAAAAGAAAAAAACAGCTTCGGTTTTACCATCGAGTGGATAAATGCATTGTCATGGAACAGCAATCGATAGCTTAAATTAGTAACAGATAAAGTTGGGTGCTTTGCACAAACGTAATATTATTACGCTATTGTTCTATCTTTCGGCGCAGACTTTCTTAATGCTAATAGCTGTGATACGTGAGGTAATTATACTGAATGAGGTAATATAATCAATGCTCCTTCTACGACTTCAAAGTTAAGTGTACACTGCACACCCAAACTTATCTCAGTTATGCATTATATTAGCGGCTCAAATGCCTTCATCCTCAAATATTCATGATATCTCATAATATTTATAGTCCCGTTAAAGAAAACTGTTGTGAACACGAGGAGTCAACAGATGAAAAAATAACTCTGAAACATCAAACTGAATTGTGCAAATAAAAAGAAACATAAACTAAATATAAGAATGTAAATTTCATTTGACAAATGTTAATAATGAAAATGTATGGGTACGTATGGACATGTATGATAATACATGTATGCGCCTTTTTTTACCTAGACTTCATTTTACATAACAAAACTTTTGTATAAAATTGTGGTTTTGACAAAACATTTAGTATTTCATTAAGCTTTCATTAACAAAAGTGGTAATTAATTACATCAAATATTTAACTGTTTCATTTCTGCTCATCAACAATGTTTAAGCCTTTAATGATCACGGTAATGTTTCTCTTACACAGTAAAAGTATCATTTTTGGATGATATGATTGAAAGCCGTTATCAGCTTCAAAAATAATTAATTAATCAATGGTAGTTTCCAAAAAAGGACTTGACATAAAATGTGATTGTAATTTAATGCCGTTTGATTCACAGTTTTGTATAAATTAAATCCAACAAACAGCATGATTAGCCGACGTGTGAATAAGTTTCCGTTTGAACAAACAGATTGGTTATAGCAATACCGTAATTGAAGCACAAATCGTTCTTTGACTATATACGTCCTTTAAAAGCAATCCTTTTCCCCATAATCCCTTTTCTCCGGCAATACTCAAGCTTGGCGTTTCAATTGAACCGGTCTCATTTCCTGGCATAACCACTGGACCCACAAGTTCAGTTAGATCAATAATTCTGAAAAATTAATACATTTTTGTATATTTTATTTTATCCAGTGTGTCAAAAGAATGTCTCATTTTAAAAATCAGATGGAAAAAATAAAAAATTTGCTGAAACTATATGTGCATGTAAATGTTACTTTGATGTAAATATTTAATTAAGGATTTACATAGAAATTGCAGTTGTCATAGTCTTATAACAAATGTCCGAGCCACTTTGCGAATTGGATTTGTAAATGTTTGTGATGTTAATTTGAATATAGAGAAACTTACTCCTTTCCAAGATACCGTTCATTACAACGATTATCAGTGAGCGTATAATCTACTGGATATTCCGTGATTGACCACAGCCAGTGTTGATCTGGGTATTGGAGAGTTGTGTGCAAAGTAAATCTTATTCGTACACCGCCTTCATTCCTGGGTTCAAACCAAATTTCTCCATGCAGACCACCGGAGGATATATATGCGGCCAACCGGAGTGCATTTCCTGCAGCGGCTAAATAGAACATACAAATGTTACTCTCTGTACATTTAGTCGTGTTGTTTTCAGTAATCTATCCAAAATTCTGTTTGAATTTAAAACTGCTTCAAAAGCTACACCAAAATCCCGTATTCTATTGTCTTCATTTTTTTTTTTTTTATTTGCAACCAAAAAAAATGTTTAATAATTTTTTATTGACCCAATATTCATATAAAAAATGAACATAAAATATTATAGAATGTAATGGATCCGCAGAACACTGTTATGTGCCATTGGCCGCCCAAACGGATTGCCCACTTTATTTTCGCCGGCTTTTATTCTGCACGTTTTTTTTCTTATTTGTCCCATTTTTGGCCTAATTTTGCCCCTTGATCTGCTCTTCGTAAGTGCTGTTGCGTGCACTACAAGACTAGTTTAGTGTCGCCCGAGAACATAAGCAACAAAGAAATTTCCGCCAACAAGAAGACGTTGCTGACCGCTCCTTGACTTCGACTTACATTATTAAAACGCTAGATACTGAGGAGTATCTTTTTGTTGCTCCGAACGCTGAGTTATTTAAATAATTTATAGTGCCGTCTGTGTCGTCTTGTCTGTCAAGTGCTCGCCCGTTAGCCATCCTGGGCTTGAACTGTGCCTGTATTTGCTCACTTATTTTTGTCCTGCCAATGAAACGCGAAATTCGCGGTGCTTGACCGACATCACGTGACAAAAATTAATTTTTAAATTAAAAAAAAAGGTTAAACAAAAATTGGACAGGTATCTAAACGAGCAACAAAATATATTGACTCAAAATGTAAAAATCGAACATTTACTTTTTATTTCTTCTTTTTGTAATTTCAAAGTCGTTGAAAGTTTTTGACAATTACGTATATCTGACGTGAGTCATGGGAGTCGGCCCGAAAACACAACCGTACGTCATGTTATACTCTTTGAAACTTGTCCGAAAGATTGTTCGTCCTTACCATGCAAGAGTAATAGGAACCACCACATCATTGAAACAATTTTATCGGATGTCAAAATAATTAAAAGTTGATGAACGGTACACGCACAACTGCATTATTTCATCGAATTAACCTACGTCGAAATTCATTCCGTGTGAAACTAAGTGACTTCTCGGATACGAACACCAAGGTGAACCGTTTTACTTTCTTATTCTTCCTCCCGGATCATTATGGTGGGAGAAATCTTGGAGAACGTTAGCTTGTGTTAGTTGTTACGTACCTAAATTTAAAATTTATACAAGAAATTTATCCATCAATGTTTTTTAATTTTTCAACATATTTTTTTTTTTTTTTTTTTGAATCCTGCAAAGTTTTTATTCATTAATTAATTTTATTTTTTAATACGCATATTAATTTATAACGATAAGAGTCATTTTTGTTCAGTGATTTTCCATTTTTGTTCAATATTTTTTTGATTCAGCACTTCAATTAATTAAAGATAATATCATACAATTTTAATGATAAATAAATTCTTTTTTTTTCACAAGCTTTAATTTAACATTTTCCGCATTTGTTAACACTACTTATTGTATTACAATGAATAAATCAGTATATAGTTTTTTTTATATTTTGTTTATTCCAAAATTCGACTCTTAAACATCGACAACTGCTAAGCCTTGGATGCATGCTTAACCACAATTTACGGGTTCTAGTTTCAACTAGTATACATATTATCATGCGGTAAGATCATCATTATGAAAATGAAATCAAGAAATCATAAACTAAATATCGTGTTTCAATAATTAAAAATAAAATTATAATGGTCAAATTATTATACATTAAATGTTTGTTTCAAATTTAATTATTTCTCTTGGAGGTTGGTTTATTTATTTGAACAAACATTTATCAGTGTAAGTGCGATCATAAAGAATACGAGTCTGCGGTGTTTCATGAATGAATTGCGTTTTATTGAGAACAGTAATAATTGGTTTATTACGTGTGTCTGTGACGCGTTGTGGCCTTTTTGTCATAAAAATCGTTATTATCCATGTTATCCTGATCGGTGATAATGATATTTCAGTCTTTGAACATCAGCAGCGAAACTAATTATGTGTTTCAACAATAGCGATTTGGAAAACCGCGCAATCTAAATGTCAATTGACTTGATCATGGTAAATTGACTGTAACTTTGAAAGAGAGGAAATATGTTTTTAATGTTGTGCAACATATTAGAGCTTTGTTCCAATTCTATAGGTTAATATACTGATTAAATGATATCTAAATGCATCCATCCATTTCATCAGAGAAATAAAACTGAAACTCTCAAAGTGATTATATTTTTATCATAGAATGATGAGAAAGAAAAAAAAATGTACAAAATGGAAATCAATACAAATTCATATATAAATTGATTATTTGTTAATCAGTTAATCAATGGTTCGGTTGTATATAAAAAAAAAAGGTGGCCTGATTAGATGATGGTGTGATAAAAAAAAAGCAAAAACAAAAAATAAAACAAACACAAAATAGAAACCAAAATAAGAAACAATACAAAATCTTAGAAGTAGAAAGTAAGATTGTTATTTTATAAATGATATAAGTGAAATAAGAAAGTGACTTTTGATGTCTGTTAGAGAATGAAAACACGCAGATACAAGTTGACAAAGAATAGTGTTTGTTGCTTAAGTCGTCGATTTGATATTGAATTAATATGAACAAGTTGGAAAAGGCCAAATGAGCGTTGTTATAGAAAGAATTGAGAATTTGGCGATGACGTTTACATATATAGACATCAGCCAGAGTGAAAAATGAAAGAAGAAATATCCGGGCCAAAAATCTGCAACGAATAAAAAGTACGCGCGTATAATTATTACGTTAAAGAAGCGTAGGAGGGTCGCGAATTGAACAAAGCAACCAGCAAACTGGGGCACAAGTCGCATCTCTGCTCAATTTTGCCTTCTTCGATGTTGAATTTGAGCGATATTGTTATATCTATAGTTATATAAATATGCTATCGCAGTGCCTCGCGAGAGCCCTCTCACTCGCTGAGAGCGTCTGTCCTCGTCGGAGATATCATATGATCGGAGCCGGCGCAAGCGCGCAATACATTAGCAGACGGAACTGTCATGTCCGCCGGGTGGTAGTGCAACAATCGTGAAAACTCAGCAACTCGCTCGAATTATAATCAATCGTTGAGAATCTTGGCTTGGTGCATGTTATTATCGTGTTATTAAAAGTTGCGGAGAATAGCATTTGAGTGACAGTTGAAGCGGACAGCCTTGGCAAATTGGGTGGCAGCACCGTCGTACGTCTGACGGAGAGCAAAGAAAGAAGGGTATCCGAGCCGAGCCGAGCCGAGCAAGCAAAGCTGGCGGCCCGTGTCCGTGTGACAACTCGTGCTGCTCTTGGGGCATAAAATCAGTGTCTTTTGGCTAAGTGATTGTTTTTGTTATCGCGCACCGTGTCCGGCCAGTTGACAGTGCATCGAGAGGTCGCCGAGGTCCGCTGCTATCCGCCCGTCCGACGTTATCGACCCCAGACATGGAGAAACGTGTGGCGTTTTTGTTCCTTCTATATTTAGCGAGCGCCGTCTCCGAAGGTGAGCTGCCACATACTACTGGTGTGCTTTTTCATGAACCGTCTTTGCGTTTGCTATTCATTCATCCATCTGAGCTTCCTCTTGTCAATTAGCCGCTCATTCTGTCTAGTCTGCCTCGTCAAACTTGCGCACCACAACTTTTCTCCGACATTATTTACATGCCCCGGTTCTAACACCTCCCTATCAGATCGCCACGTGATACCGAGTGTACGGATTCCGATCACGTTCTCTGATTATGTGAGTTGCCTGGAGAAGAAACAAACGGCTGCTGCTCCTACGATATATTTATAGAACCCATCAAACCCACCGTCGACCAGCTATAGCAATTGTGCAAGTTCATCGAGTGAGATCAGTCGATTTTGCTCTATCTGCTCCAAATTGGGTGTTTATGTTTATGTACAACGACACCAGCGCCACTCTTCATTTCAACCTGCAAGTTTAAAGGGCTCTCGGATGACTCAAAGGTTCCCACTAACTTCTTCTTCATTTTGGCTAGTTTCATTTATTGATCTCCCAGTTTTTCACGCTTGGCTTTGTTAACTGATATGCCAATAAGCTGAATCGACAAAAATGAAATGGTCATTGATTTTTCTTAACAACTTTATCATAAAATCCAACGAGCAGAGGACTTATCTTTGATTTGATTGTTTTTCAAGTTTCACGTTGATAGATGTTAATGACAAGAATACATTTTTTTTCGTGTATTTCAATCATTTTTTGCCTTTCTGTTATTGACAAGTTGTTATATCAATCGATAAGATTAAATCTTCACATTTGATTAGGTGACAATTAACAGTTGGACAATTCTTAAATGAAAAATATTTGCCTTCAAGATTATTCTAATTGTTTTGAATGTTTGTTATGAGACAAAATTTTAAACTATTAAGGATATTGACTTGCCACATCGAAAATCCACAGAATTAAATAAAACGTACTCTAAAAAAAAAAAAAAAAAAAAAAAAAAAAATTATTATTATCTCAAAAAAGTAAACAATGAAAAGTTCTGAAAAAGAACCACAATAGATTTCATCTAGTAACATTTTTGATGTGACGAATAAAATCTTTAATTATGAAGGTTCAAGTTGTAATTTATCACTTTTGTTTTGTTTTATTAAACATTTGTTAAAAGGCCAGGTGCTTATTGATCTTTCGTTGTTTAAAAATAAATATCAACCATTTCCAGTTTGGTCTGCTCAGCCGACTGTAAACATCTCATGCGGTTTTCTTTCTTTGTCTTAATAATGAGACTGACGTTTTTCTTCTGAATAATGAACGGTTCCTGTACAGTTGTCATGCGAAGATTTCATTTGTAATCCACAAAGTGATGCTCAAATAAACTGAACACTGTGCGATTCATGACGCACAACATGAAAATCCGACCCTTTTCATTATTTTAATTGTAAACCCGAAAATTCTTCACTTTTTATAAAAAGATCCAACCTCCTTCATTTCCCCTGCTTTTTCCTGCTTCAAATTAAAAACGTATAGCAAATTCTAAGAATTCCACGAGATAATTTTTCTAATTCCACTAATTGGCATTGATTTTAAACTATTATCGTTGCTTTTTCGTCTAATTCAATCTCAACATCCTCTTATCATTTTGATAAATTTAAGATTATATCAAATTTTGGTTTAAAAAAAAGCTAAAAAACTGTAACTTTTTGTGAATTCACATTATAATGAACTAATTGAAGTTTAAACTTCTCAATGCTAAAAATTGTAAGTTTAATCAAAAGTTTAAATTAATTTTGTTTTATAAAATGATAACAAGATTAATTCAAATTGATAAATAATATAAAACGTGGAGGACTTGGTCGAAGAAAAAAAAAGTTTTTTTTTGTCTTTGATATAAAATTTAGATGTGTCAACTGAGTTCATTGTTTGAAACTGCAGAGACTTGAGATAATTGTTTGATATTATATGGAGCAGTTAGAACAATGATGTATAAGCGAAACAAAGATAGCATACGCGAAACAGCATGACGCATGTTAATCGGCACAGAATAAAGTATCTGCTGACTAATGCCCCGAGACTTCTTTTTAGATTGAAGATTTTTCAAGCGCGACTACTCGAATAAGTTCAAAATTCGCGACAAGTTCGACACGACTTGGTTCAAAATGGTTTGGCTAAAAATATGTCGTCTCTTTTATTAATTACTTTTTTTCTTATCGTGATAACAGAGAAAAATGCCCGTAACACAATTTAAGAAATTGTCTGATAAGATAGGAATGGAATTCAGCGAATGTTCATTCTGAAGCAGTTCAACTTTTTCGTCCATTTATTTTTTTTTTTTTCAATTTCATTCAAATTTTTCAGATCTTTAACGATGTAAGATTTGTTTCGTTGATATTTTTTGACCCACTTTTGATTTCATTTTGTTCTTATTGCTGGTAACGTTTTTCAAGATTCCTTAGTCATTATTTTAATATAATGTAAAATTTGTTATAATAACAATAGAAAGTAATAACAATACAAAACACAGAAAAAAATAACAAAACATTAGCATCAAATAATTATGAAAACATTGAAATCTGTAATCTGTTACCGTTTTTTGCTAAATTGGAAAAAAAATTCATGAAGTCAGAGTTGGTAACAACCGGCCACACCTGTATTTCTAAAATTAAATTCTCAATAGATTCGATCTGCAATGTCAGCATATTCGACTAATGTGTGGTGTTCCAATTCGTTGCTGTTAGATGAAAAAGCTTCTGTTACGCTCGCAATGTCACATTGTGGCTTTTGATTGACCATAATTGTTAGCGTATGGCGAAATGTTTCTCATACAATACTAAGAATGAAGACTAAACATCCCCAGGCAATACTCAAATACTCCAATTCGTTTGATCAAAATTGAGTAAAACATAAAATAAAAAATAATAATAATAATAATAGAATAAAATTGGACGTGTAGCCATTAAATTAAAACTGGATAAAAAAAAACATTGTTCAAATCATGAGATGAGTTTATGAATACAAGTTACTGTAATTCGAACTGAAAGCTTCTGAATGAATTATTGAGACAAACAATAAAGTTGGTTCTCATTTTGTTTTCCAGGTCAGATCAAATACACGGCGCATCAGCGTGTGAAACAAGGACAGAACTGGACCATAGAGTGTTCGAATTATCCAGAATATGCTCAAATTGGCTGGAGAAGAAACGGTCAACGTTTGGCGAAAGAATTTGAGAGCGGGCTGATGTATGTGAGGACTGACGAAGCACAGAGGATCAGCAAGCTGTTCGGCACAAAAGCCGACGAGACCCAGGAAGGCAACTACAAATGCATCGTCGGATCCGATCCTGGGTATTCCGAACTATTGGTTGACTACGGTACGTAATGTCAGCATGCTCAACATGTTCGCCGACTCTGTACCACTTACAATTGATGTATCCTTTGTGCAATGCACTTGTGAACACACCAAACCGGCATTCATTATGCAAAGATTCGTTCGTTCATGATTATTCAACATAAATCTTTGAACTGGAATTGAATGATGCAAATCATGCATCCGAAAAGGATCATGACACACTTCTCATCTAGAGACACCGGTTGTGAATTTGGAAACATTTTTTTTTTTTTTTTTTTTTTTTTTTTGAAACAAAAAATGGAACTTTAGAAAACAAAGTTGAAAATTCATTAAGAAATGTTTCCAAGTCACTCAGGGAGAAACAAGATTTTCAAGTGTTCGAAAGTTTACGCAAGCAAAAATAAATATGATTTTTCCATCTTCAAATTTCCATTTTTAATGAAGCGTTAAAAATGGGCGTTGTGCAAATGTTAAAATTTGTTAACAATTTAATTCAAAAATATTTAATAATAACAATAACATAATAATATTCAACAATAATATTGTTGAATAACAACGATTGACAACGATTTTTGTTTATGAAAACAAGTCGAGGTTAAGGGGTCATGAAACTACGATTTTCATTACAAAAAATATCTCAGGAATTCTTTGGAAGTTTAAGAATCACTAGATATATTTTATGTTATAAAATTAATTTATTGTATGACTCTTTTATCTCAAACTTGTTTTAGTCAGCAGACCAATTTTTGTTTTTCATATCACCACAAATCTCTCAGACAAGAAAGTAAATTTTATTTTAAAAAATCATAACTGCATTGAAAAAAATGTTCCGTTTCAATAGTTTTGGTACTGTATACAAATATAGTATTTTAATTTTTTACAAAAAAAAGAATATTATACGACTGATATCTAAGAATAATAAAAAAACAATTTAATTGAAAATGAATCTAACAATTAACCAACAATTGTTTTATTTTTTGGCCATCAACATTTGCATGAAAAATTTGTATCTTTAAAAAATTTGACTTTCACAATTCAACAAAGCAAACATTATTTTTATTTTAAAATAAGCATAAAGTCTATTTTTAGTTTTGTATACATATATTGAACAAGCGAACAACTAAAAAACTTTAATTCTTTAAAATTTTCCACTTTAGATCTTGAGCGACTTGAAGGAAAGTGCCTTCAAAGTAATTATTTTCTTGTATGATAGTCGGTATTTTGAACATAGGTGGAATCATATAATTGTATGATTTTGCTTGAACCCCCTTATGGAAAAATGACAAAATAATCATGGCAATACAATAGTGTACTTAAATTAAAAAGTGTAACACTGTTAAATTATATTTTTCAATTATGATTTTTTCGTTTTATATTTTATGTTGTTAAATTGATTTTGATCATCCAAATTTTGAACTTTTACAAGTCATTGGCTGTTTAAAAATGTTATTTTTACTATCTTACTAGAATAATCTTAACATTTTTGGAATCCATTTAACAATATTGAATAATAATTCTTTATTCAAAGTAACATCAAATATCATCAAATAATGAAATCAAAAGGGTGTTAAAAAAGTTCCAGGATGGTTTGATAGGGGTATCAAAAGAAATCGTCTTGGAATTTTGTTAACACCCTATATACAGTAATAATCAGAGTCTCGTTAATTTACTGTAGGAATTTGTGTCAAATTAAAATGTGCCAAATTAAAATCACACTGTTTTATATAAATGAAACTACACTACATTGCCTTTAACATTTGTCAGAAAATGGCAAATCCCTGGTGGGACTTATCACTAAAGGGACTCGTACATGAATTTCCACACTCGGCCATTCTGCATTGGTTTCGAAATATGTGCATTTCGTCCTCGAAAACTATCTCTTCAATCTTCTGTCGTCTTCGGTCCTTCTCGCACTTCGTTCCTTTCCTTCTCGAATTCTTGGATCAGGCCACGCTCCACTGCTACCAACTGCAACCTATCTTTCAATTTTGGCATAACGCGAAATCAGCTGGAATGGGCATTTACTCGGTGCATTGCTACATTCAAGCACTGCTGCACGACGTTCAGATGTTTGAACCATTCTTCTGGTTTCGGCGCTGACAATTTAGTCAGCAATGGTATGATAGTCCGGTTAACTCGTTCCACCTGTCCATTTACTCTCGGCATCCCTGTAGTGATCAGCTTGTGCTCGATGTCCTCCCGCTCACAATACTGAGTAAAGTCGCTCGATATAAACGCCGTTCCTCTGTCTGATACGATCCGTCTTTGGTTGATGAAGATAACCGTATATTTCTTTAGCACGTCCACAACTACTAGGAATTGTTTATAATTTTCCCATGCAGACGTTTGTGGTCCCAGATGATCGATGTGGTATATATTCAACGGAATAATCCCCTTTTCAATCAGATTAAGCCCAGCCCTTCATCTTTCTGGCCACGCAATTCTAGACCACCTTTTGTCACCTTCGCCTTCAAATTCGATATCCAAAAATCTCGTCTTAATATGGCTTCTGCTTTGTTTACCGCAAAATGACCCTGCTCATGAACTTTTCGGATCACTTGTGTCTGGAGTACATTTGGAACCACTAACTTGCAGTCACCTTCGTGCTCTTTGTACAACAGCTCTCCTCTAAGCTAGTACCCATCCAGGTTACCTCGTTTCATCTCAACTACCAAATTTGTTACTTGTCGATCTTTTCTCTGCGCCTTGCAAAGCCTTTCTGAATAATCCATTCTGAGGCATATTCTTGCCTCTTCAATAGCAGAGAAATCGAACTCTGTCAAAAGCAAGGCCCAGCGTGCCATCACACATACATCCTTCTTCATAGCATAAATTTTCTGTAGTTGTAATGATCTGAAGGGTATACCTAACAAGTAGACCCTGAACAACAAATAACCCTTAATGCTTTGATTATAGCTAGTACTTCAAGCTTGTAACTAGTATAGCACTCTTCATCTGTGCTCTTTCGATTCCTGTCGTAGTACACCGGGTGCCACTCCTTGCACTGAGGATATTTTTGCATCAGGATAGCCCCCATGTATATCTTTCACGTGTCTGCGTGCAGCTCCGTTACTGCTCTAACCAGGTACAGTGCCAGCACTATTTTTCGATTTAACGCCATCTTCAGCTGGTAGGCTGCTCTGCAGCCAAAATGAACTGATTTTTTGTTAGCAACAACAAAGGGGATTACGCACTTGTGTTAGCAAGAAAAAAAACAAGCAAAAAAAGTAATAGTTTTTACTAATCAGTCTAGTAAAATTCCACACTTTTCTGTTTATCTAATATTTAAAAATACTCTTTCTACAGTTATATCGCTACGTTGCGTTACTAACGTTTTACCACCAAGTTATCTGAACTCACATCACTCAATATATAAACCATATAACAGTATATAAATACAATACCATATACATTATATAAATAAAGTTTACTTGATAATTTATAATAATGTTTTGCGATGTGAAAAAAAGAAACAACAAATAAAAAAAAACAAAAAAAAAGAAAAGTAAAAAAATAGGAAATGAGAAAAATATGCGTTTATAGCAAATAAAGCTTACAAGTTAAGTGTGATGACAATGTTGAATATTAGTTATTAGATATATTTCAAGTAAAAATTTGTGAATCTATAAAACGAAAGCTGCGTAAATTATAAAAATATAAATCAAACGAATAATTTTTTTCGAACAAAAAAAAAAATGAAAATTTCTCAGAATTGTTTAGAATGGAAATTTTTACAAATACCCAACAAGTGAATATTACTGAATTGAAAGAAATTTTATTTAATATTCAATTCTAATAAACTGTACAACAATATATCGTTAAGTCTAACGAAAAAGGTGCTATCTCATTTTCAAATTTGAAAAAGGTGCTATCCCGTCAAAAGCTTGAAAAAGGGGCTATCTTGAATTTGCCTTGAAGAAGGGGGCTATTTCAGTAGCATTTTGAAGAAGGGGCTATCTCTGAATAAATTTGA